>JAVQJW010398957.1:0-10084 GCA_036025195.1 Hypseleotris klunzingeri
ATTGGTTGTTTAGAAAAATTAGCGATAGAGGGTTGGAGAGATTGGCGTTCGGTGGTGGTTTGAGTTAAGTTTAGGGTAGGGTAAAAAGTGGGAGGGGCAAACTGGGGTGAGGTAAAAGGGGGAGGGTTTGATTGGGGTGGGGTAAAAGGGGGAGGGGTTGATTGGGGTGGGTTGGTGGATTGTGGCTTAGAAGCAGCAGAACCACTTCCTCCACTTCTTCTTGCCAGCTTTCTGTCGCTCGGTCAGATTGTCGACTGTTGCTTGCCACGTCTTGATCCCCATCTGCAGCTGGTCCACCTGGTCCACGGCTGCCACTGTGTCCTCCTCGGATGTTCTCAAGGCAGAAACCAGATACTGGAGTTGGCGCTGCAGTCCCTCAGTCTCAGATCTAAGACATTCGGACTTCAGCAGCACCTCCTCGTACCTTTCCTTACATCTCTCCACCACTGCCTCAGAGGTGGCCCTCTCAGTATAAAGGGTGGACTCCAGTTGGACCATCTGAGCTTGAAGGGCCTGTTTTTCCTCCTGCTTCTTCTCCAGCTGTTTTTGGAGATCTGAATTTTCTTGGTGAATTTTGGTGTAACTGGCCTTGATGGAGTCTTTCTCCTTCTTCAGGGTTTGAAAGTTAAGATTGCCCTTCTTGGTGGCCTCCTTCTGACCATTAAAGGCTTTCTTAAACTTTTCCACCTGAATTTGAAGGGCCTTTTTCTCCTCCTCCTTCTTTTTCAACTGCTGGTTTAGGTCATCCTTTGTTTCCTCCAGCTGTTTGGTGAACTCAGCTCTGATGTTCTTGTTCTGGTTCTCCAGGTCATTGATTTGGGCTTGGGCACTTATGTGGTCATCACATGAACTCTTCAGTTTGTCCACCTCAACCTGAAGGCTCTGTTTGTGAAGCTGTTGATTTTGTGCCCTAGCACCCTCTAGCTGTTTGGTTAAGTCTTTGATCTTCTTCTGAAGGTCACTGATGGAGGCTTGGTCGGCCCTATGTTGATCACAGTCACTCTTCAGTTTGTCCACCTCAGTCTGAATGCTTTGTTTCTCTTTTTGCAACTTCTCCAGCTGCTGTTGGAGGTCAGAGTTTGCCCGAAGTTGTTTTGTCTCAGGCTGCTCCTTCTCTGACTGCTGCCAAGACTGTGATTGGAGCAGATGTTTCAGTTTCACCTGGAGTTTTCCATTCTCTGATCTAGTGCCCTCTAGCTGTTTGGTGAGATCAGCTATTACGTTCTCTTTCTCCTTCTCCAGTTTGCTCATGCAGATTTGAGCCTCTGCTGTGGTGGTCTCTAGTTCAACCAGCTGCTTCTGAAGGCTCTCGCGCTCCTTCTCTGACTGCTGCTGAAGATCAGACTTTGATTGGAGAAGCCCTTTCAGCCTAGCCTGGAGCACTTCATTTTCCGCTGTAGCTGCCTCCAGCTGCTTGGTGAAATCAGCTGTGATTTTCTTAGTCTCCTTATTCAGTTTTCCTTTACAGGTGAAAGCCTCTGCAGCGATGGTCTCCAGTTGTCTATAGGAATTGGCAAGTTTTACCAGCTTTGCCTCTAGACTCTGTTTCTCCTCCCGCTCTTTCTCTAACTGCTGTTGAAGACCATCCTTTGCTGGCAGTGGGTCTTTCAGGCCGGCCTTGAGCTTCTGAATTTCCATTCTTGCGTCCTCCAGTTCTTTGATGGAAAGAGCTTTTTCCTTCTCCAACTGTTGGATTTTGTTTGGATGTTCAGCAGAGCTCTTTTGTCCCTGTTCCTTCAACTGTTTCTGAAGTTCACAGTTTGCCTGAAGCTGTTCTTTTAAGCGCATCTGAAGCTTTTCGTTCCCCGTTCTTGCTCTCTCCAGTTCTTTGATGGAGTCAGCTTTCTCCTTTTCCAGCTCTTTGATATTAAATTTGGCTGCCTTCAGTTTTTCTTGGAGGGCAGGTATCTGGGCCAACCTCTCCAGTCCCTCCAAGCTTTGCTGAAGGTTGCTCTGTGATTCTTGAGCTGCAGAAGATGTTTCTGACTTGGACTTTTTGGGTGCTGCTGCTCCCTGAGAGCCCTGGGCTGGTAGAGGCTGAGATGTAGGTCCCTTTGAGCTGTTGGCTTGTGGAAGCTGGGGAGTAGGTACCTTGGAGTTTTTGGCTGGTGAAGGATTGGGGATATCCTCCAGCTTTGAGGCTTCAAATTGAACCTCGCTGCCCTTTTTCTTTAGACTTCTTGTGTCTTTTTTACGACCCATAATTTATAGTATATGTAGATGTAATGTGGGTGATCAATAAACCGTTTACAGTATAACTAATCCTTACTAACTGAATTGTTTAAGGTAGAACTAATTGGTACAAACTGAACTGTTTAAAGTAAAACTAAATGGTAGCTGAACTGTTTACAGTAGAAATATTTGTTACTGACTGTTTACAGAATAACTAATTGTTGCTATCTGAACTAACGGTTTGCCGTAGAACTAATCGTAATATATTGAATGTACTATAGCCTGAATAGTAGATTATATCATATAGTATACCAGTATTTGAGAACATTACAGAGTGGGGTTAGAATGTTAGCCCTTTGTGACATCACTAAGCAGACAGTTGCTATGGTCACATATTGTTCTAGAAGGTGATGATGTCATACCTGCAGATGGGAATAGAGCTATGAGATATGAAGAGTTGTGCCAACTAAGGTCCAGAAGATTGCATTAGATTGCCTTTAAAAAACTGGCCACTGTTGTCAATGGAGTTGTCCCAACTCTGCGTTTCTACAGCTCTCGGGTATTCTATACCTTTTAGATAGATAGATAGATAGATAGATAGATAGATAGATACTTTATTAATCCCCTAACAGGGAAAATTCATGTGTCTGGAAGCAACAGAAAATTTTAAATAATACACCAAATATACAATAAACAAATATTTAGAACATGGTCAACGACAGCTGTTATACAGTCTTATCGCAGATGGGATGAAGGATCTCCTGAACCTCCCTGTTCTACAGCGCAGAGAGAGGAGTCTCTTACTGCGACTGCTTCTCTGAGCTGACAGAGTCTCATGCAGAGGGTGTCTGCTGTTGTTGATGATGGCCTGCATCAGACTCCTCATCCTCTTCTCCACCAGCTCCCCAACAGAGTCCACACTCCCAGCCATCATAGACACGCACTTCCTGATCAGCTTATCAAGCTTGTTGCAATCCCGCACAGTAATACCGTTCCCCCAACAAACAACACCAAAAAATACTGCACTTGCTACAACGGAATGGTAGAAAATGTGCAGAAATTCACTGCATACATTAAGGGATTTCAGTTTCCTCAGAAAGCTTACTAGGTTACTGTTAAAGAAAGTACATAAAGTCACATTTGTCTGAGAGTATGACTGGCTAAATTGATTGCAATAAAAGCGGAGGCTGGGGGGCGCCGGAAAAATCTCGCCTAGGGCGCCAGATTAGATAGGACCGGCACTGCTGCTAATGCTAAACATAGAAAACCGATCTTGTTATTTCTATACATTTTTCACTGACAGCTAAGACTGTCATTGATATAGACAGTGAGTTAGGTGGTCAGTTTTGGGCAGGTAAACCTGTGTGCACAGAACAGCAGCTGTACCATATCTTCGTGTAACTGCATCCCTGATACCGTGAGACCTGGCTTTATAGATCCAGTAACCGCATCTCATAATCTTCAAAATAACGAGTGACAACAGAACTGCTTTCCATTTGCATTCTTTTTAGCTTTTGTTAAAACGTATATGACGTTACATGACGTTACATGATGTTACATGACGTTATATGGCGTTATATGATGTTATATGATGTTATGTGACGTTACATGACTAACACTACATGGAAAGTAATATTGAAAAGTAAGTGAATACTTTAGAAGTTAAGTGAAAAGTTTGTGTAACTCTTCAATATGTTCTCAGTTGTGTTGTTGAAGCAGATGAACATTGGTGTGTGTGACAGGCTGTTATATGTTGAGTATTAGCCCTGGTCCACGCTAAATACAGCTCAGTCACCGTTGTCCCAGCATGCATTGCATATCAAAAACCATTGTAATAATAAAACAAGATTACATAAATAACAAAAAGCTTTTATGAATTTTTAACTATGTTTTTATGTATTTAAGATCATTTGTAATGTAATGAAATAAAGGTAAAAAAAACATACACAGACAACCCCACACCACACTCACACATTCGTTTCACAAATAATTTACATTGTGGTCGCATGTCTTTGGACAGTGGTGGGAAGCCCGAGTACCCTGGGAGAATCTATTGTAGCATGTTTTTTTTATGTAACTTTTTTTGTGTGAATGATACACTTTTTTCAGTATGGGGTCTGACCAGCTACCCCAAGCCATTGTATGTCAATTGGTATAAGACGTTTGGGCCTGCTCAGCTTGCATCCCAAAAAAAGGTCAACCCACTGATGCAGCTGACACGACACGAACTGGCTCTACAAGGACTGTCAGAGCAGAGCAGGGCAATTAGGGGTGAGGCCCAAAGACACTGTACAAATGGTATTTCCACACAACAGTGAGCAGGGCTGTAGCGCTACCTGCCCGAGATGACATCACACACCAGCAAGACAGATGCAAAGGCTTCAGTCATTTATGAGAATATGTGATTGGTGTTGGAAAAGAAGTGCAATTATTTGATATTTTACTTTCTATCTGAGCAAAAATATTTAAAGGCATAGCATACCAGAAGTCATCTGAGAAAGAATCAGACTTTGAGACCCTCCGTATGTTTTTTGTTTTAGCACCAGGGTCACTTTTTTTTAACTAATCCTACACTTCCACAGTTCAGGAGCATACTGATTAGTATATTATTTCATTTAAGAACTTCTATCAGGAATAATGTGAGGGAGCAGATTTTTTTCAAAGTTAACAGCATTGTCAAAGCTGGCCAAAAAAGCAACTTGACCCTGTAGTCCGTCAGGTCTAGGTTCAACAACATTATGTGCCCAAAGAATGAGGTCAGCTGACTACCTGAATACACTGAATGATCAGGTAATTCCATGAACACTTTTTTCTCCCCTGATGACACGTGCAATTTCCAAGATGACAATAATCACAATAATAAATTGTGAAAGAGCATGAGACATAATTTTCACAAATTTTCAGACCTTAAGCTCATTAACCTTTATTTAACCAGGAGGTCCCATTGAGATTCAAAATCAATTTTTCAAGAGAGACCTGGCCAAGGTAGCAGCCAAACCACAGAACAAGTGCATACGTATTACAACAATTTACATTGGAATCATTGGAAATTTTGGGGATTTGCTGGTGACAGCTTAGCCAAGACCAAGATCTTGGTGAAAAATGAATGAAACACTGGTTGGACACAAAAGGCCTATTGAAAATACTAGAGAGAGATAAATTATTTTGCTGCTGAGGTGGAGATGTAGTAGAGTGAAATTATTCTGCTGCTGACCTGGTGATGAATGTGAAAAGTGAGATGATGCTTTTGTGGAGTTGGTGATAAAAGAGGATGAGATGGTTCTGCTGCTGAGGTGGAGATATGCACTCATCGGTTATGTGCTGCTGCTGCTGCTACTTCTACAGTGCATAGAATCAACTATGATGAGTGATTCAACTATGTAGCTGTACACAAAACAGACAAACAAGCATCCCACTCCCTTTTTAAACCGCTAACACAAGTAACCTTCAGTTCACATTTCTCTGCCCACTTAAACCACCTTGGCACACAGTCAAAGAAACCAGCCCCATAACAATCCACTGTTACCCAATCTAGGGCTGCAGCCATGATAGACGACCTCTGAGAGTCAGGCTGGGGTCTGGATTACAAGAATAGGGTTTAACAGTGATAATTATGACAAATATACTGAATGAGTCGTAATATGTTTTTTAACAATATGCTGCAATAATAATTTCCATGCATGCAGAAGATTACTCCAAGACTACTCCCCATGTGAAAAACAGCCATTACTGAAGCACAGTTTGCCACAGGGCATATCAGGGAAATTGAAAGTGGCACATGCAAAGATGGGAGGTGGGAGGAGGAGAGAGAAAGAGATTGGGGGAGGGGGCAGGGAGGGAGCAAGCGAGAGACAGTGACGCAAATCAAATAATAAACTGTAGAACAAAAGACGGACAGCAAAATGGAGGACACAGCAAGGCATGTAGGACTGTGAAGGGATTTTTGGTGTCTCTAATATAGGCTCTTGTCATAAACAATAGCAATCGTTTTCATTTTCATTTACTAGTGGTATTTGTACGATTCATATTGATTTGAAATTTATAATATTTAAACCCTAGTAATATAAATGGGCCCCAAAAGAAAATTCCCCAGTGAAGAAAAAGAATGCAGAATAAAGTTTAATGTTGTTTCTGTTTGTGGTTTATTCTTTATTTTGCAGTTCTTTTTTTATTGCCTTATCTTCAAAATATGTCTTAATTTGTTAATTTACTACTATATCCTTGTTCAAATAAAGTTAAGGGATTCATGATGAATTTGTTTATTTTTTACATCTTCATCAAATGCTGCCTACAAGAGTGCGCTCTCTCCCTTTTCCTCCTCACTCGCAGATGCCGTGCGTTCCCGTGACACGGAGCGGGAGCAGCACATAGGCATACTATCTGAATCTAAATAGCGTTTGTTAACATTATAACACTTAGAGGGACTTGGACTCATGACAGCGTTTGGTAAGTGAAGGGAGAGGGGGTTAGCCTGGAGTTGATTGATTGATTGATTGATTGAACTGACTGTATGAAAGAATATGGGCACTGTCATTCTGAACGACACATAAGGTACTGCAAACACATTTCAAGCCAAATCAAGATTTGTAAAATATTTAGCCTTATAATTCATATACTATTATTATAATAAAAAAAATATATAAAATCCGCGCGTGACGCAGATGGGGGGCAGGAAGTGAAAAACGGCGGTTCATAACACTGCGAGATGGATGAGAGTGCGTATGCTAAAACGCTTACAGGAGAGACACGATGTCGATATCGACAAAAAATAATAGATTGCGTTGGGTATGATCCGTACAGCTTGCAAAAACATGATTTGTCACAAAATGTGGACAGTTTGCCAGGCGTCGAATCAATCGATATAATAAACTACTTGGTGCTGCAGACCTCCTTCTACACATCAAGTCAAATGAAAGCTTACAAGAGCTTGGATGCCTACAATTACTTTGTGTGCGGGTGGGTAAATGATCTGGGGTCCAAAGAGGCACTGAATGACTGTCGACTAGTTTTTGCTCGGGTGAGTACATTTTAATCATATCGGAAGCATGAAGCTAATGCTAGCGCCGTTCGGCCACATGTACAGTTACGTCCAAAAGAATACCAGTCCTTTCATGAGCTTTTTTTAAACAAAAAAGTAAAGTGACTAGGCTACTGTGAATGTGTATGCTATTTATTATCTAATGTGGTTGCAGTGTGGCAATCGAGAGTTGTATGCTAATAATTTTCAGAGCTATAACATAAAACAATAGCCCACAACTGCATACATAATAAAAACAATTCTCTCTTATCCAATAGATACACAGAAAACTAATTCAGTGGTTCTCATACGTGGTTCTTTCAATTCAACAAAGTAGTTATTGAAAATTAAAATAATCTTTGAGATGGTATTTGGTGTAAAGCGTTTGAGAACCATTGATATTGTTTATTTTTACCGTCTGTTCTGTCTCACTAGTAATCCATACATTTCCTTTTTAGGTGAGCCATTCTCAGAGGTCCACAGAGAAGCCTCTACAAACATGGATTGTGGCTAAACAAAATGGAGAGGTTCTTACAGCACACTGTGATTGCATGGCCGGGTAATAATAATATACAAAGTAGTAGTACACTAGTAACAATATATACTAATCACCACAAGTCAAGGATCAAAGTAATATTTTAACACATCTTTTTTCATTTCTGATCAGATTGTCAGAATCTTGCTCTCATGTTGGGGCAGTTCTATTTGCTATTGAGGCTGGAGTTAAAATCAGAGAGAGTGCATCCTGCACAATGTAAAAATGCAAATGGTTGCCTCCTACAATCAGAAAGGTATTCAAAATACATGTAATTTGCTTTTGTTTTACTTTTAGATTTTGGTAATAGTGTACTTGTGAATACTTTCAGATACCTCCTGCCCCAGTTGCAATGATAGATTTTTCATCTGCAAGGTCTAAAAAACAAAAAATAGATCAGGCAATTGCAGGGAATACAGGTGAGGATAGGTGTTAAATGATTTCACAATTTAACAGTTCTTTCTGTTGTCAAGATTAGATCAAATTATATTGTATAAATATATTTTTGGTAACATTAATTCTTCATTCTCATTTTTGTACTTTGGTACTAAAATACTCATGATTAGTATTTTAAACATTAATTAGACACTTCACATTTATATATAGTACTGTATTGGTATATTTTCTGGCCACCTCTGCAGATGAATCGAGGACCGCGGAGATCAGCACAGCCCACTGTCCAGGAGTTAAGCCAGGTTCAGCAACTTATTGGCAGTTTTTAATGGAATAGCACAAAAATTCCCCCAGAAGTGCCTTGCTGATGTCCAGGGCACCGTATTACAAAGACTTTGTCCCAAAATCAGTGTCCTTACTACCCAAAACTGTTATGGCCTACCGGTCCCCAGAGACAATTAAACTATCTGCAGCAGAACTGCTGGCAGTGTGCAGGGAATTCAGTTTTGAGGAGCTTACTCTGGAACAGGTTCAAGCTGTAGAGGAGGAGACAAGAGACCAGAGCTCTTCAAACATCTGGTTCACTCAAAGAGCAGGACGAGTAACAGCATCAAAAATAAAACAGGTTCTGCAGACTAGTCTCTCCCATCCGTCAAAGGCATTGATAAAGTCTATATGCTACCCAGAGACACAAAAGTTCTCCACAGCAGCAATAAGGTATTTATTAGGGAAAGGTAAGGGAGAAATGAGGACATCTGCAATTGATGTGTTATTTCACAGTGGTTTTGTGTCAGCTAGGATTATGTTTCAGGAGAGTAGAATAATTCATTTTGGAATATAGTATCACATTTTATTAGTCACTTTATCTGTTTTTATATATTTACAGGTATGGCTGTAAATTTGAACCAGTGGCTCGCAAACAGTATGAACAACTTCAACAGAGGGCCCATGAGGGTTTTTCCTGTATGGATAGTGGACTTTGGCTAAACCCACAGTGGCCATACATGGGAGCCTCACCCGATGGAGTTGTTTCATGTTCTTGTCATGGAACAGGGGTTTGTGAAATTAAGGTATAAAGTTACACTTAAAGTACATTATGACCGCCTCCTTAATATTACTACCCACGTACTTACAACAAACTCCCAGAAAGTGCTGATTCTGTTCATCTTTTAGTGTCCCGAGAGCAAACGAGATGAGGCCAGTCTGCTCTTGTGTGCTGGAGAGCCGGGCTTCTGTCTCGTTAAGGATGGAGATGATGTGAAACTGGACAGGAACCACGCTTACTACTATCAAGTTCAGGCTCAGCTCCACATTGTGGGTACAGAGTATTGTGACTTTGTAGTATGGAACAAAAATGATATTTTTGTTAAGAGAATTTTGCCAGATTATGAGCTCTGGAACAATGTAATTCCCAAAGTTCACGATTACTTTACACACTGCATTCTTCCTGAAGTCTTGGGGCAGCAATTTACGAAGGTGAATGAATGAATGGTGTTTCTATAAAGAATATTCAATCTAGATGTTCAATCTCTGCAGGTTTCAATTTAGTCTATAATATAGTCTGTCAACACTAAATTTACTGTTTGCTGTTTATCGCTGTTTTTTAATTAATCTGTTTTCAGCTTTGTACACCCTTCTACATTTCAAAAACTCATACACATGCGTTCTAGAGAATTTGAGTCATTAAGCACTTAGGACACCCCCTCTTGTTAGTGCCATGTATATTGTTATTATATCCTCCTGAAATCTGAAAAATGGACACAGAGACAATTGTAATATAAAAATCTGACTATAAATATAAGATTATCAAAGCGCTTTTAACTTAAAAAGTACATGTAATATTGTACAATATTTAATTATATCGGCGAAACGCGAGAATCGCGTTCGGCGATATTATGGTTTCATGTCCGTCCGCGTCCGCGTCCGCAGATTGGTCGTGTGACCGCGATAACTCAAAAACGAAATGC
>JAVQJW010399019.1:0-14720 GCA_036025195.1 Hypseleotris klunzingeri
TCCGGCATTTCGTTTTTGAGTTATCGCGGTCACACGGCCAATCTGCGGACGCGGACGCGGACGGACATGAAACCATAATATCGCCGAACGCATTGCGTTCCGCCGATATAATAACAATATAATAAATATAACTTTACAACTTTAGTAGGAAGTAACATAAGGAGAAAGTATTTGACACTACCTTACTTTAATGACTAACACAAATGTTATGTGCACACAGAGTCCTGTTCCAAAGACTGTTCTTTTTGGTCAAGGCTCGTGTTGATGGAAGATGAAGTCAATTGATGAAGATGTGTCGCAGCGAGATGTACATTGTCACAGTCAAAGTTTTTTAAATAGTCCACAGTAAGGCCTCGCATTGCTTTGGCCGACCAATCAGGATGAGTTCTTAGTTTAAGGATGACCTCAACGGGGGTCTTCTGGAGTATTTCAGAGTCAAATGAAGCTCCTCTGAAAAAGGCCTGCATCTTGAAACTATCAAGATTACGAAGGCGGTTCACAGGGTTTTTGGACAGAAGCTGCAAACAGATAGAAACAGATTAACAACGGTATTTAAATAGGACTAGCAGCATTAAAGTGGGACAAACCTCAGTGAGTAGTACAGTCAGGGCCGTGTTGCTTGTGCTTGGGATGACATATGGACATTTTCTGACCTTGTTCAACATGGCAATGTGGCCAGGCTCTGGAGGAACTGGGAACTAAGCACATGATCATACCCTTCACAAATATAAAATACACTGAATGTGTATAACAGAGACTAAGTACCCTTTAAGTACCTTACCTCTCCAGTAGCCAGACAATACAACATTACACCCAGTGACCACCAGTCAGCCGCATGGTTGTATGGTCCTCCACCAAGAACTTCGGGGGCTATCAAAGAAAAATAATGTAAATAGTAAAATAAAAGAAACGTAACTGGAGCAAAGCGGGCTTACTACAATATGTAAATATAAATAACATTTTCTCACCCATGTACTGGATTGTGCCACATATTGTGAATGCTCTTCCTCCCGTCTTCAAGCGACGTGAAAGTCCAAAGTCAGACAAGCGAAGATGACCTAAAGCAATGTCCAACCCAAACATATAGCTGTAGTAACAGTACAATACATAGGTCTGGTAAAAGTCTTGAGTCTTACCCTGGTCACTTAACAGAATGTTGTCCATCTGAAATACAATAACATCATTTTTGTAAAAAATCACAGATGTGAGTTTATATCAAATTTAAAACAATAAATACAATACAAATAATTCAAACCTTTATGTCTCTGTGGATGATACCCAAATCATGTAGGAATCCTATAATGACCAAATATCAAAATACGTATAAAGGCCAGAACAATAATACAATTACATTATTCAACTCTTACCCAGTGCATTGGCTATCTCTGCAGCAAAGAGCCGGATGTCAACTTCATCAAACTTCCCTTTTAGTAACCAGCAGGTGTACAGATCTCCCACACCACAATAATCACACACTATAAACACAGCATAACAATAAATTATATGAACACTGTATTTAGACTCATTGAAGGGAAATAACATGAAAACAAAAGATGATGGTTAATAGAAAATGTGATATGCATCTTTTGATCTGTTCACAGATTTGTGATGTATATTGTACCTAAAGGACATTGTAAGTATTTATTGGCATAAAAAGTCATGCATGCAGTACAGCATAAAAGTTAGGAGCAGGGGAACATACTATGGGCCTATTTTGCTTTTATTCATTTGTACAAATGAACTCACTAATGAAAAGATGGTGCTGCGTCTGCCAGCAGTCCTGAAGATTGTGGATAAATGGGTGTTTGAGCTGCCGCTGCAATGCAATAATTGACACGGTGAATGAATGGATGAATACAAAGTACTGATGGATAAATAACTTAAAATAACTGGTGTGAGAATAAATAATTTATATTACAATTAAAATGCAAAGTATCTGCTGCCTATCTCTGACTATATCACTAACTTGTGTATGCTACTGCTCAATCCAGTTAATTTTATACCATTGTATAGGCTACTACTTCACAAACACAACTTACTGACCTGAATGATTACTTCGTCTTTGGATTGGTCCAGTGCTCCATGGTTCAGTACCTCAGACTTTGGCTGGATCTGTCATATGCAACAAAACAAAGAATTCCTGGTTTTTATATCTTGCACTGTGCATTTATGTGACAATACATTCTGTGTTTCATTAGACCAACCTTAACAGCATAGATCTTGTCATTGGTAATGTCCTTGATTTTCAAGACAGGCCCAAAGGACCCTTTGGCAATAAAGCCTAGGACCTTAAAAGTATATGAGGAGGTATCAGAAAATGTTTTCTCCAGTTGTTAGGCCTATAGCCTACATTCTTGACAAAACAAGTCAATTGAGTGATTGTACCTGGAATTGGTTTTCTCCAGGAAATCTGCGCAGTGGAAACTCTGGAAGAAAGAGGGCAATGAAAGACTGAGCATTGCTGTTTGTGTCAACTCTTTGTCCCTCCTGGGAAAAGGATGTGTTTGTTATGGGCAGTTGCACTGTCTGAGAAAAAGATGTCCGTGTCGAGCTCCGTCCGAACCTGTGCACCACAGAAGCTCCAAAGTTTGAGAGAAGACTGAACCGACGATGAGCTGCGACATCAGCCTATGGGAGAAGAACACAACACAACTTAAAGTAAGGTATAATATAAATGTATTATCACATTGTTATAGCCTACTGATATAACAATATCTTTAATTGTTTTTTCTTAACATAAGTTACAGCAGAAAAAATAACGTGTCCAATAAATAGAGGACACACGGTCACATAACAAATCAATATTTCTATTTTTTACCTTGCTCTTCAGCAGTTGATTGTACAGCGCTAGAAATTAACGTAGGCTCCATTGGGCTTTGATCAGATTCAGTTCTCAACACTTATTTCTGTGCATCAAAACAATTAGCGCAAGAAGCTGTAATACATTGGTACAAGTGCGCTGTACCAGCTTCTCTCCACGGGCGGGTTACAGTAATGTGTTGTTTACTTACTTTACGTCTTCTGCTCTCGCCGTTGCCCATCACATCCTGGAGAGAGTATTTCACAGGAGCAGAGGCCACAGCCGTAGTAGTCCTCCCTCCAGTTTAAAAATTCAAAGCTGTAGCGCTGTAGACGCACGTGTCCGTGTTGTGTACACTGCTGGCTCGCGGTCTGCTCACAGCTCAGCGGACGCGCGGCACTAAGGGCTCGATTCCGCTCCAGTTCATGCTGTCACATTAATCACTCATGCCTCTGCTGCTCAACTTCATTGTGGTGAACAAGCACGAGACTTTAACGTGAGCATAAACCCAATAAGACGCAATGGGCTGAGACAATATTTTTTATTGACATCAACAATTAGTCACAGATATTAATTACTTTAATTGAAACAGGTCTTTTATATTTACTTTAAGATGACAAGCTTTAGCAGAAGAAGAAAGAAAAATATTTTGTACAAAAATATCAAAGTACTATGCATAAAAAGTGCTTGAGTATTAAAATTACAAAACACCATCAGCATTAGGCTACAACATTTTTTGCCACAATACCAACCAACAATAGATCTCATACAGTATACTGAAATGTTCCGACTGTTGTTTTTATATATTGCAAGGGGATGAGGCACAGACGCTTACCAAGCAAAGCAAGTAAAACTAAAAACAAAAATAGATTTTGTGCTTATTTAGGCCTTACTGCCAGGTATGGCAGTCATTTAGCCATATTATATAAATGTGAGATATGATAAAACATATATATATAATTGACATTTAACTATAATCTTTGTTTTTACGTTGTTTTGTTGTTCCTGAGCCAGCAGGAAAATGTGCTTACAACTTTGCATTTATCACTGGCTGAGGAAACACAACTCTGTACTAGCTACATCAGGTACCTCACTACAGACAATGCAAAAAACTATATTTTGTGTGTGAAAAGCGAGAGTGAAAGTGAGAACATTTAATGGCACATAAAGAAAAGGTGTTTTGGTCGAAATGGCACACAAAAATACTGGCATATTTTAAGCTGTACATAATTGCAAAGGAGTTATGACAAATTCAAGTACTGAAAGTCAGAAATGATACAGCCAAAGAACTGTTCAGCAGGCTCTTACTGTGGTCAATACGACCACTTGAGTGTATTTGAAATGGCAGACCATCTCCCTTTTTTCTCTGGGACTGCTGTGTTTCCTCAAAGAGTGACAGCTGTCCTCTCTTTGTCAGGCTTAGTGTGAGTTTGTGTCTATAAATGTGTGCTTGTGTTCACTTGCGTCGGCTGAAGATGCTCTTTTTGCTGGAGCTCTTGTCTGCCGTGCTGAGGCCAATGAGCAGCCGAGCCTTCTCATCCTCCTCCTGCTGCTGAAGACTGTTGTCACTCTTTACTTCAGATGCCTTTCCTTTCTGATCCGAGCCTGCAGCCGGCTTCAACCGCAGCTTCTCCTTTATCATCTGTTCATAAAAGTGTCATAGTTTTAATCAGCCTTAGTAGTGCACTGTAGATATATGTAAAATATAAGCATTAGTACCTGGGCTACAAGTGCCTTGCGACTATCCCTTTTCACAGCCATGGCAAAGTCTAGCCATGTCCATGTGTTGTTGTGATACTCCAAACAAGGCAAGACCAAGTTCAAGTCCTTCCAGTCCACACTACTCTTTTCTCCCTGTTGAATTTCATAGAAAATAAAAAAGATTAACATGTTACATATCCTGTATGTGGGAATTAGAATATATCACCTACCTTGTAACTGACACAGAGGGGTACTTGGGGAATCTTTATGTAAATGAAGGAGTTGTTCATTGCAGCTCTTTCCTTCATTTTATCTATGTCGTCAACAGGATGCTGGATGGGAAAATTTCACAATGTTTAATGTCTCTGTTTTACAGTAAAAGTGATGAAAGAAAAACATGTTTACCTCTGGAGCCTTTCTGAACGACCTTCTGACCCCTGCTGTTCGGTTAAGTCCCTGGGTCACGACTTTGCTCGGACCTATCGGGCCGAGGGTGTCCTCTGAAGACTGTCGAGGCTTGACAGGGATACCTGTAACACAGCCCACATTAGCTCTGTGGCCTCAGAGTGACACCTGAACCTTATACTCCCACAGGGCACTCACGCGCACACACACATATACAGGCTCACACACACACATATACAGGCTCTCAACAAACACACACACGCATGCACACACAGACTCACAAACAATGTGTACACACACATACACACGCACACACACAGAGACTCACAATGTACACACACACACACATAGGCTCACAAACATGCACACACGCACACACATACAGAATTGTCTTTTAATAGCCTAAAGGCATGACCCTACTGGTTATTCAATATCACAAACATGACTCACAAATTAAATTTGATTGGTAGACAAAAGAGTATTGTTTGGAGGCAGGAAAACACAATGAAATGTTCTGCAATACTGAATGAGTACAAATACCATACCAGTAGTGACCAATCTAAACTTGTCTTCTTCATCAGTAACTTCCTCCTCCTCAACATTTCTTCCCGGGAAGAAAAATCCCATCATTCTTTTGAAGAACTGGTACATAAGCTGAATAGTTAAGGGTACCACATTTACCTGACAAAGGGAAAAAAAGTTATCTTAAAAAAGGGAACAATGTAAATCTTTGTCATTGAGTAATAATACTCACTTCAAAATGTTCCTTCACCGAGATCCCTCCCACAGGGGGGCGTACTTTACTAAAAATGCGCAAGGCAAACTGACGGCCTGACTGACATGCACTTTGTGGACGAAGGACAACCTATTAACATTGAAAGCCATCTTTATTTTCCTCCCACATTACTGATACATAAATGGACAAAATACAACAATTTAACACAATGGAGACAATGTAGTATGGGGAAATAAACAGTATGATTATTTGTGATGAGGCCTCCCAAACATGCATCACAATGTAATCACAATTGTGTTCACAAGTACTACACAAGTGATCACAACATCAGGTGCTATATAGTCTGTACATACCCTCAAACGCTGCACAAAGGAAACCAGGTAAAGAAATATATGAAATATAAAACATTTTAGAAGATACCTGTACATTTTTACCAGTAAAAACAGTATGTGCTTTAAATGTATTTAGAAATGAAAAACTACCAAACACGCTAACATTTCATAATACATTTGAAAAATTTAAAAACTGTACCTTATAGGCAGCATTGGGTAGAAGGTTGTTCATTGTGAACCAGCCAAGCTCCAAAAGATGCTCTGCTGTGTCGTCAGATTTGTTTAGCTACAAAGAAAAAAACTCACAAATTGATTAAAAGAGCTAAAACAACATTGAACAAAGAATTCCAAAACAATAACCATGTTTAAATTAGTCACAGGGATATACAGCTGTTGGACGTGTCTCACCTTGCTGTACATAAATCTCTGCAGTTCTAACTCGGCAATACCGAGCTGGCCGTCCTCTTCGGTCAAACACCAGCGCGCCTGAGCGAAGTAGATCTCTGTTCTTCTTGCCACGCTCACATCTTCAGGGGGCTTCCTTAGCTCCAGCTTGTTTGCTCGTTGCAGCTGGAAGTCTTTGAAACACCTAAAATAGAAAAAAAAAGTATTTTCTTGTTTTCCCAGGCAAACACTGACTGACTGCAATAGTATGAATAAATGCCATTCAAAAAACCTGATAAGGATGTTGAGCTCTTCACTTTTCATCTGCATGTCATTCTTCTCCTGCTTCAGCTGATTCTGGAGTCCAATGTTAATTTCTATCAGTTCGTCAGTGCTAACATCTTCTGGTTGTGCCTGTAAAAAAATAACATTAGAAATAACTTTTTAAAATTTCAGATTTGACCTAAAGTGAATGGAGTGATATTTTTCAGAGCAAACATGTGACTAACCCTAATATTGGAGTAAATCTGCTTCTCCAGCCTCCGGATCTGAGCCAGGTGTTGTCGGACTGCCTCCTGTAGATGTAAAATGCTGCTGCGCTGTTCCTCAGGGTTACTGGATATTTCCAACTGGAAACGCACACGCTGTTTCTTCTCACTGTGCTCCTACACAAAAGCCCAAATGAGAATATACACATTAATATTTATCATTTAAAATAATTCATGTTGTCTGGGTTGTGAAACTGTTAGTCCACCTTTCTCCTGGGCTCCACGTGTAGCAACAGGTTGTTTACAATATCCAGAATCATGGCATATTGAACAGGGTTTGTTGATATCTCAAGGTCGTGGTGAATAAGGGTAAAAGTGTCCACAGCTCCTGGAATATAGAGGAACACAACATTATTAAAGTATAATACTACAGGATCTTCAAGATGTACAAAAATAGTGGAGCATACCAGCTTGTTTTTTCAGGAGGTCTTCTTTCTCGTGGGTGTTTCTCAGCTCAGGAGGTTTAATTTGTGTTGCCAGTTCAGGGTTGATGTCATGACTGTAACTGATGTAGTGCATCCGGCAGCTACAGCGAGAGATGATCCTCTGGACCTGTTGTGTTTCATTCACCTGGGCTGGCTGGTTCCAGTCTGAAAGTAAGACAGAGATAAAGAGATGTCTAGTTAATTCAGATTACGATAAACAACTTGAACAAGATCTATTATAGGTTATTAGTACTTGTAAACAATAATATACAGTACCTGTAGTGGTGCTGACCATCCCACCCACTGCCTGGCCACTCTCCATCAGCTCCAGAACAGAGTCTAGGTTCCTCTGCCTATGCTCTTCTATATTTTTTACCTGAAAAACAAAAGTGAAATTAATTCAGGACAAGAGTATTGTGAATGTTCTGTAATCTAAGTAAGATCTATAAAAACCTCTAGCCACAGCTGCCTGTCCTCATCCTCCGATGGATTGGGCTCCATAGTGGCAAAGTACTGCATGCCGTCAAGCAGACAAGTCCATGTGGTCTTCTGTTTCAGCGTGTCATTGTACCAGGCCGGGTGGTGCTCACACTGAAGGAGCTGAGCTTTAGCTGCAGACACAAGGACACAGCCTGCCGTCTCTGTTCCACGCAACATCATCTGCATTAGAAGAGGACAAAACTATTTTTTATTGTGTTGCTTATCTTGACTGTTCTGTTATGGCAAATTAAAATACAAAATGAGACAAACAAGTTATAGTCTAGGTAGTCATGGGGCTGTTCTGATGCACTGACCTGACAGTTGACCAATTCAATGAACCAGTTGCGATTGTAGACGTCGTCAGTCTGACAGGCTGCGATGCCACAGAGCTGATCACTGACACCAGAGTCTTCTTCTGAGAACACCACAAATTTATCTGTTTCTTCAATCAGCTTCTGGAGCATTGATGTGCCTATAAAAGAGTGGAGAATTTGCAGATAAAACATATTTGTATTTTATGAATGAGTAATTTATTAAGTTACAAAAAACAATTGCTCACCTTCGTGCTGATTTTTTTCTGCTCGACTGAGTGTACCAGTAGTAACCGGTGTAGTAGGAGCTGTAGTTGGAGAATAGTTGGAAGGAGATCGTTTGAGTTTTTTTGTTTGCACTTGAGTGTCAATCTTCAGTCCTTTCAAAGCTTCAGTGGAGAGGTTCCTCTTCAATACTGATGCCTTTTTATAGCCATCATACAAGGCAAAGGCAATGTTCCTGTTTGTAGTGGTCCAAGATGCACGCAGATCCACAAGACGCAGTTTATGAGTGTAAGACGCATTAGTCTCATCTTTTGTGTTGACCTCCTGTTCAGAAAATAACATTATTATGAACAGTCATGCAAAGTGAACCTAAGTGGAAACAGGTGTGTACTGTGGTAGTGCATTTTACCTCCTCCATGCCGTTGCTCTGTCGCTGGTAGCTCAGAGAAGACAGACTAAGGAGGTGAGTTTTCTTCACTTGGGTGTTTAACTGATGATCAGCTGTTTCATCCCACGTGGAGGCCATGAGGTGAACTGTGACCTGGGATAACTCACTCACCATCTGAGTCACGTTCCACTCAGAGATCAGCCTCCTCATCACAGTACCAGCTGCAGACACAGTTCAAATATCCTCAAAAATAAAGAGATATGTATTTAATATATGCCAAAGAGACACAGGACATACCCTGTGGAATAAGCCTCTGAGCCCCTCGAGTGAACACATGGCCTTTGTTACATTCCACTTGAATTCCTCTCTGTTGGGCAAAGGAGGCCCAATAAAGCACCTTCAAACAGACATAAGCATGGACATATAGGATGTAAATGATCCGTCTGGTATATTAGAAGAGCACTTTTCAGCCCTCGGTTTTAAGGTGTATATCCAGCAGCACCTCTCACCTGTAACTGTGGGAAGGCAGCTGTGTAGGACATCTGTTTGTAGTGCTGACCCAGCTTCTTGCGTACAGGCTTAAGAATCTGGAAGAGCTTGCCTCTGCAGATTGGACGAGATACACTGGTCCAAGTGGCCCAAAAGTTCTGCATCCAACGCAAAGTGCTGCTATACAGTAGGATTCTAGGTTGGGAAGGCTCTAAACACAATTAAACCAAATAATAAGTATATTATTATTACCCAATAATAAGTCACATTTCAACTGAAGAAGCACTGAAAACCCCATTAGGACTGACCTGAGCCACTGTCCTGGTTCAGGTCCATGGTGATGGAGAGGTTGAGGTTTTCGGAACGAAAAGCTCTGTAGGAGTCATGAGGCTGGCCTGACGTCACATCTGCGATACTGTCTACACAGCAGAGCGTCACAGCATGGTGGTCATGAGGATTCCCATGGCAAAGCCACTGAAGATCAAGAGTCATACACAGGTTTGGCAGGTTTAGAAAGCAGATGTCATCATACCTACACAAGAAACAGCAAAAAACCCCAAATCAAATTACCATAACTTTTATTTCAATCGACATCCAGTTAATTATATGTTTTCACTTTACTTTGATGCAGTTCTGACGTTTACATCCAAGTCGCCTTTAAAAACAAATTGCCCAGGGTTCCAGTCAAAGTTGAGTTTGGACCATTCCCAGTGAAGGTTTTCAGTAGTGTTGTAGGGGTCCTGTTTGAATGCAAAATGTATTTAATGTTATTTATTATATATTTCATTTATTTATTCATATATTTTTTGCAAGATTTCTGTTTTGTGTATACTGGCTTACCTCAGTGGCCAACTGATGGAGATTTGCTTGCTCAATGTCCATTACCCAGTGCCCATGCATAAGAAGGCGACTTTTGTCCCACCAGGCTAGAAGAGGAGATGGATCCGCTGTAGGTTTGGTGAGCAAATCAACAGACTGTCCAATTAAAGTCCAGGCAGGATCCCAACATGGGCCCCACACAATAGTGTACAGAGAGATGGATGCTGTAATAACAAAACAAAAAACTGAGAAAACATTGCATTACAGTGTCACGGTAAACCCTATTATGAAATCTGCATTTTAGGACTGCCAATGAAACAAAAGACAGTGAAATAAATCCTATAACAGCAATAGTACTTACATTTCAAGTCATAGTAGAACTTCAGAGGTGGTATATTCCTGTGGACCGTCACATCTCCCCACGGTGGACCAAGAGGGACCACTTCTTTTCGATGACCTCTCGCAAGACCACCCTGCTCTGTCCCAACGAGGCGGCCTGACAGCTGCCAGTCCCGGATTTCAAATAAGTAACGGGGGTAGTCACGAATCCTCACTGTTACAGACAAATATAAAACTGACTTCCTATCTCAAAACTATACATATAGTCAGGTTTAGATGGTGGCATATTCAAACAATGCAGACGTTTTCTTTATTAACATACCCAAAAATGCAGCTAGTTTGAATTTGACTGCACGGCACCACTGCACCACCAGAGGGAGCCCCTCTCTGGGGAAGGGGCTGATCCAGTCAATGTCCCGGAGCTGTTCTCTCACTCTCTCAGGCCCATGGAGAGACTCATCAGCCAGGGCAACCAGCTCTAGGTCAGACACTGTCCAAGTCAGCAGGGACTTCCTCATAGGAGTGTTAGCATAGAGACGACGTGAACGCTGGATGTAGATCTCAATGTGCTTTTTCTCCAGTGAACTGTACAGCTCCTCGATTTTTCTGGCAGGGAGAAGCTCACCGTGTTGCTTACGAAGATCAGCAACTTTCTTGTCCAGTAGCTGCAGGCGTTTAGCACTTTCCTTACTCTCATCTTTCATCAACTCGTAATTATCTCTAAGCTTGATTTCAAAGACGTCCTCCAGAAAGACGAATGAAAACTGGCTGATTTTAAACACGAGATCAGGAGGCAAACACTGGTCCTCCGTCTGGCTTCGGGAGTGATGCAGTGTTTTTAACCACTTCTGAACACTGATGGTCTTGTCAAAAGTGTTCGAGAAGTTGTACTGATAGGGAAACTCAACAGCCAAAGATGGGCAGGTGAGGACCCATACACGGTTGCGGGGAGTGATCAGGAAGGAGAAGGAGTCTCTGTGTAACTGCATTTCTGTTACTTCTGAGTGTGTTTCTACATCGAGGGATTTGAAGGTGACGATGTTGTTGCCGTCAAAGTTAAAAATCAAAGATGGCGACTGTAGGTGCACGGTACCAGCATGCTTAGAAAGTGAAAGGGCCTCAGCGTGGAGCAAAATGTAGTTCTCTTCACTCACATGAGCCGTCACTCGGGTACAACCTAGTTCTAGTCGCACAGAGAGAGTCCGACTTTGGTCTAAAACACTGGCAGTAGGTTTCACCGGACTCTCCTTATGTGTTCTGCAGAGCATCAACCAGCAAGCTTGTGCCTCAGTCAGGTGTTGATATAAGACCATGTGATCAGATGGTGTCCAATCAACATTGAGTTCCTCTTGACACTGAACCTAAAAATCATCATAAAACACTTAGGGACAATTTAGACACCTAACTATACCATAAAAACAGTGTTAAGTTGTTAGGTTACCTGAAATGTGTGCGTGGTGATGTGATAGCAGAAATTGACAGTAGCAAGTTTCAAAACAGGATTTGGAGTCTCAGAGGCAGGACAACACACCTCCATGTTCTCTTTCACTGTTTTGATTATTGACAAAGTAGAACCTTGTAGAGTGACATTACAGCTTTCTGCAGAGCTTAAAACTCTGATAGTGTCCATTCGCACAGACACAGCACCTAAGAAGAGCAGTAAGCATGAGCCAAAAAAAAAAACACTGTGCAAAATAGTCAGTGGTTAATGTCTAATGTTTTCTAATGGACCTACCTGCCAGATTGGATAGAGTGAAAATATTGACATCCTCCAGACAAAAGTCCAATTTGAAAAGAAAGCTAAGTTGAGATGTGACGTTAGACTGGACAATAGAATCATCAGGATAAGATGCTGAGAGCTTATGGCCTTCACTGTGTGGGACAACAAGAGACAAAAGGCGAGACAGACACAGAGCACAAGTCTCTGAGAGCTCCACCTGCAGCCCCTTCAGACTAGACTCTACCGACAGACTAGGCAGCTGATTACTGACTTCAAAGTGATGTCGATTAAGACTTCCCTGAACAAAAAAAAAATACATGGCATATTTTTTTTACATGATTACTAAAAACAGCTACACTGCATAAAATAATTGTTCAAAAGAAATACCTTTAGAGTTACAGAGTCCAGAATAAGTGCTTCGCCCCATACATGTTTCCCAGGCGGGTGAGGAGCCTGCTGGATGTGAGAGCCCTGACCCACTCTCCACCAGAAACTGTCCAGCACCACTGATGCTCGCTGGTGCACGTTCTGGGACTCTGTTGTTTCATTGTCAGTTTTGATGTCAGGCAAATGCTTCAGTTCTGAAATTAGAATGAAAAAATCAGATTTTGAGGGAGCGTTGTACGTTTGTCTCTCATGCTGCTTTTCACAATGAACATAACCAATACATTTTTTTCTCTATATAAAAAAATTTTATGCTTTGTCAATCTTTTTACAAACCTTAACTTCACTATGTATTTTCCACCTAGACATATTTTTGTCATACTTCTGCACATTTTACATTGATTTTTTAAAAGTTAATTGGTCTTTTTCTAGGTTAAGGAAATGCTTACATATACAGGAAATTCAGCTATCAAGGCAGTAGGTAACTTTGTAGTTAATATGTAATGTTTATAAGTTGCTTTAAGGTCAGCCTTATCTCACCTCGACATAATGTGCAGGTCTGGTAACTGGATGGATTTTCACACAGTTTAATGTATTTATATGAAGTGTGTAAAAGCAGGAATTCATACCTGCATTCACAGACAGGAATCCTAGAGCAAAAGGTGTAGTGTCCCCGAGCTGAACAGACACATTGACATTGGTCACACTGGAGGTGAGCATAACAGGGGCATCGAGATGAGGGAAGCACCTAAAGATAAGGAGGTTGTGGAAATAAACTAATGGACTACACAACACAATGATACCATGGACAACAGAAAGGATAATGAACAAACACATGGGTCAGAGGAGAAATAACAAAAAATACATCATTAAATTAATCAGTGGCTCAAACTTCAGCCTCAATTTACTGATAATGAAGAGAATTACAGATGTTTGATAATTATCTGATTTGACACTTACCTCTTTCTGTGTGCTGTTTTTCTGTGAAGTAGCTGTTCCCATGAAAATAGATTAAGCCAATGGGTGAACTCCTGATGACGGTAGTGTATGATGCAAGTATTGACTGTAAATGACGATGAAATATCCATTGAAGAAACCTTATAAAAAATGACAATTGGTCATTTAAAAAGAAGTTTGGTTTGGTTTGCTAGTGTGATTGTGTGGCTCCCTCACTTGTACAGCTGTCTTCAGTGTGTTCACACAAAGGATCCTTTGTCTACTTTGCGATAGAAGAAGTCCATCTGTGAAAAACATTCCAATGTTCAACATAATACAGTATAATAAGTTCACCTCTTTTGCCAAGATTTACATTAAACAAACCTTCCAGAAGGATTTGTAGATTACACTGGGGAAAACTAAGCTCAGGTGTAAAGCTTTTGAGTGGTGGCTGTTCGTTGTCTCGTCCATAACAGAGTTTTAAAGACTTCAGCGTCCAGTTCAAGTGTCTGAAATAAACAAGTGGTTCAGTAAAATGCCACATATTACACAAAAAAAATAATGTTGTGCATGAAACACAAGCTGACAATAATATAATATAATGTATAAACAATAAAGCACAAAGTGCAATTCAAATGAAATTTTAGGGACTCAAATTACAGACCTTCAAAATTTCAATAAAAGAATTGACTCACCTTTTCTGGCTGTGCATGGACAGAGTTACATTTGTATTATCAAATTCCACATTGACCTTCTGAGGAATAAGCTGATGGAACTGTTCCACATCCTCTGTCTGGATGAACTGACTGTCCTCCCCACCTAATATAGAAATAACAATGCTATTAAAAACAAAACCGATGTACAAAAACTTAATTTGAAAATAATTAAAAATAATTTAAGTAAATACTACTTACTAGATGTATTGTTACATGATATGCGTTTTGTGGGTGTAGGTGGTAATAAGAACTGACTGAGAAAAAGTCCTTCATGTAGCTCTCCTATGAGTGTCCTCACACTCAAAGATAAACAGCCTGGCTTCAGATCTGGTAGGTTCACATCACCTGACAACAAAAGGCTCATGGCAACCTCAGCCAGGCATATGTCCTATAGAGACAAAATATTATAAATTATAAATAATATATTTATATTTAAGTTTACTGTATTTATCAAAATAACAATAAACTCACCAACTGACTGCTTTTAAGAACTTTACTACTAAGTTGCCCCACAGAGAAATCCCAGGCCAACCTAAAGACACATCATCAAAAGAAGTTAAAATATTATTGTCAGGGACAGAG
>JAVQJW010400089.1:0-15702 GCA_036025195.1 Hypseleotris klunzingeri
AGCATGTCTTATTTGTGTCTGTAAGCTGCAGTTTAATGTATTTTAAGCTTGTCTGTGTTAGACTTCACATGTCCATATGTCTGTGGTAGGTCCTGTATGAGGTAATAAGCTTGCATAAACTGCAGATAAAATGGCACCTCCCACTAGCTCATACGGGCCATCCAGCTAAATGTTTTAATGGCCACATGGACTGATATCATTAGCTGTGATGATGGCTGTTTGATGAGTAGGCCTCCTGCTTCTAAGGTCCTATAAAAGAGCAGAGTGTGCATCGAGTATATTAATAGTATATCACTGTGCACTGTGGACTTTTGTTTTTACTGGTATGTCATATACAGTACTATAATCCATAAAAAGCTCTGTGGGTCGGCATTGTTTATGGTTTCACACTGGAGTAATTACACAGAATTGTGATAGATAATAAAAATGTCTAGCCCGATTTACAGCACTATATCAAAGGCTTTGGGACAGCAAATCAGACAAAAGAATATTGACTTTGGGCTTAATGAGTTGGCTCTCAAAAACATAGCTTTTTTTCTTTAAGGTTTTGTTTATCAATATCCATTGGTTATGTCTAATTATTGAGTGTGGATGTCTAGGGTTAGATGTTCATGTTTAATTTGCATTTATAAAAGTCACTGTCGGGTCATTGCTTTTAAATTCTCATATTCCACTCACAGCTGCAGTGCTATACAGCAATTAGTGGCGTGTGAAAAACACGGAAGTGGGTTAGATCTGTGTAATCAAACGGGGCCGTGGAGCGGTTAAAACTAGTGAACTCTTTCAAATAACCATGATGAGAAAATAGCTTCAGTCAAAGGCTGGGGGTGGGGAGAAGCAGCTTGGTTGGCCGGTTGATTTTAACCTATAGGAACGGACCGACGGGGCTAATGAGATAATGAGAAAGGAAATGTTGAATCCATTTTACATTAGCAGCTGCTCAGGTCTATATTGATGCGGTGTGAGCAGATAGGCTCTTATCCTTTCTGTTTAATCTGTCTGTCTTGTTCCTTCGCCCCCGGACTGCACCTTTCTTGTGTCACATTGAGTGACTGAGATTGTCCTTGAAGGTTTCTGAGAGTGGCAATTGGCTGCTTTGATGGTGTTCCCTGAGGCTGTGTATACCCTATGCCTGTCCTGCCGCACATCACACCTGCCTCCTCCTCTTCACTATTATTCACAGTCCCTGTGTTAATTCTCACATAAACAGGCAGATTATTGAGTGACCTCAATCAGTGCGGGTTTCCTTGTCAATCACAGCTATATTTGAAATATGGAAGGTAAATGGAGAAAAAATGCTTTTCTGATTTCTCATTTATATTCAGC
The DNA here is from genome assembly GCA_036025195.1 of Hypseleotris klunzingeri. Classification (NCBI taxonomy): domain Eukaryota; kingdom Metazoa; phylum Chordata; class Actinopteri; order Gobiiformes; family Eleotridae; genus Hypseleotris; species Hypseleotris klunzingeri. Next base: position 1,327 of record JAVQJW010400089.1, read on the forward strand.
TCAGGGGTTAGGGGTTTTAAGTGCACACCACAATGAAAACCACCTAGACATTTCATCTTCAGCATAAACATCCAGCACTTAGCTCCATCATCACAGGCTCTTTACATCGGAAATAGACAAGTGAAGATTGTGTGTAGACTCTACCCTATGCTTTGTGTCTTACACCAGAAATAAATCAAATTACATTATGGCTATTGGCCATGACAGGCATTTCGAACACACAATAAATTGGATTTTTTTTAAAAGCAAGAGAAATTCTAAATGCAAATAAGGGAATAAGTTGCGTTGAGTAAGTGACAACCAATGTGGTCTTCTGCTAATATCGCCCACCCTTTTTCATGTCTTCTGCAGACCTTTGTGCAATGAGTGTCATCTGCGTTAATATTACTTCTCTCTTATCTCAAACAGGTCTCTTACTAGTGCCATCAATGTTACCCACATTACTCACTGAATATTCTGTTTATCAAAGCATTATCTGTAAGCCATTGACATGGTTGAATGTATATTATGTAATAATTGCAGCTGATTAACACCTATTCATTATCATACTTGGTTTTAACTTCAGTAGATTTGTCTTGATGTGCATTTTGATAGGCTGATAAAGTGGCCTGTGAGTTCGGAACAGAAAACAAAAAAAGGACACAGTTGAAGCTAGAATTATAAAGTTGGTAAGGTGCATCATATGAAAAACTAAAGCTGCTAAACAATGCTATCACTCCAGTCTCCTCCCTGATGGTAGACCGTGCCAGAAGACAGATTCACGACAGAGATGGATTTGATAGGAGAGTGAGGCGTACCTCCAGCAGATGGTTGTCTGGGCCGGTCGTCAGCTAGCTCTGAGTAATGGCTGCACCAGTCTCTATTACCACCCACCACACTGAGCCTCATAGGAGGAGAGGCCTACAGATGTTTGCCTTTTATACCATCGTCTAGCTAGACCACAGGCCAGATGAGCAGAGTCTAAATTGAATTTTTTTATGCCGCATTGAGCGTCCATTAGTGCTGGCAGTTGACAGATAGAGTTAGGAATAGTCCACAACAAAGCTAATTTGTGTGTTCAGAAGGTAAATATGGTCATTTACTTTTCTTCCCTGTCTGTTACAAGTTAAGGCATCAGAATTATTATATTGCTTTAATTCAGTAGACTGGTGAATATGTTCCGCCTTAGTTTATAGTAATAGACTGTTTGGGAACCATGATTGATGTCTACTCTCTTGACCTGATGTGGCCCTCCACTTTGGCTCCACAGTAAAAATGGGAATCGACTTGGGCGCTGCATGGCTTTTTCACCTCCCACCGCACACACACAATTTATCTAGGGCCCTTTTTCTAGCTCGTAAACGGGGTCAAACACGGTACTTGGAGTCGGCCCGCAATGCTATTTTCAATAACTTGGACCAGCGCAGTGAATGCCCGAAGGCTTGGTGGTCTCAATACACCAGAAAGGCAAAGAAAGAAAAAGCTAAAAATATTCTCCTCCATCTCCTACCTTTAATAAATGCCGATGCTGGCAGAGGTGGCGTATGAACATCTCAGGAGATGCATTGCTCCTCCAAACAGGTAACGGTGCCCGGTTTGCATGGAGTCAGCACTCAGAATAGAGCAGATTCAGCTCTGTTTAGTTAGGGTGAGCGTGCCAAAGATATTCAGGTGTTTTGTCAAATAATTTTAATGTGCTGGCAAGAATTCAAGCAAAGGTCAACCTCAACAAAATGACTCCCTTGCTGTGCTGCAATAAGCTTGTAAGTAATAGATGATAAATAGTCCACAAATAAGAGACCTCAATCTTTGTTAGGAGTTATTGGTGGTTTCTGTTTATTGTGGCTTCATTACCACTTTTCATGTTGTAAAATATGAGGGTTGGCAAAGGTTTATGTAACATTTTTTTGTGTCAATGTTAGGCTGACTTTACCTTATTAAATTAGGAAACTTAACAGCTTATAAAACATTGTACAATATTGCTAAGTTTGTCCTTTGCTTATTTATGGTTTTGTGCTGGTTTAGTCCTGCCTTTGTCAAGTCTGAGTTAGTCCTGGTTTGGATTTAGATTTTGCATTTTCAGATGTTTTCAGATGTTTTCATAACCTGCATCTATTAAGCCCCCTTCGCCTTTAGATTTATAAATTCCAGCCCAACACCTTTCTCAGTGCTCAGAGCTAAAATATTAAAGCGCCTCCTTTGAACTGTCAGAGCACATTGTTTTTCTTAACATGTGTTGCTTTTGTCATCTCCATAGCCTGTACTGCCTTTCTCAGCAGTTTACCGCTGTGCCAAGGTCATTGCTATTATTCCATGGCCTTACAGCAATGCGAGCATGGAAGAGCCGCACTTACAAAAGGTCACTCTAACTGCCCGTTGATGACCACATTATATCTCCAATATGGACCTTCATGGAAATAATGGCTGTCTAACGCAAAGTGCTGTACATTTAATATGCAGACATATGGGCACTATTTGAGCATTCTGTGTTTGTCGGACGGGGTGCCATTGGGTAATAGTGTTTTGTTGACCGATGGCATGACAGGTCTTTAACATGCTCTTTGTGTCTGCCGCCATGACTACTAGGCTGCATTATGCTCTTCTGTGGACTCAGCACTACATTGTCTTCCACGTCTCCCTTTTTGTTTCACTGTGGATTCTAGCCTGAAAAGGCTATTAGCAGGTCAGAAAGGTCAATAAAATAATCTGTGCGTTTGACGTGTTAGAAAACCTAAAGTGAGGCCCCACAGCGTACATTAACCCCAGCTTGAAATTGACAAGTGCTGGGCTCACCTCATCTAAGCCAGTATTTCAGATCTGTCATAGTGGAAATACGGGGTGGAAGACTTTGATGGAAAATGTAGGTTAAATACACAGAGGAATGGATCTTATTAACATTTCCCCATGAGAGCAGTCATTATTTGATCTGCACTCTTGTTGCATAACCAAAAAAAGAGTTGGAGAGAGCGAGAGAGAGACAGTGCTGAATAATCCATGTTTGTTTCAGGAATAGCACTTTATACTCGACTATGCTCCAATCAGTTATAATGAGGGCCCAGACACTATTGGAAAGTAACTTCAAACTCCTACAAGAAAAGCAATATGGAAATACGTTTAGTTTGTTAGATTGCTCGTTAGGGTAAAGCATTAAGCATTCAACACTTAAATAAAATTTAAGTAATTGTGATTTATATCCTGTTAATATTTAGTTTTTTGTTTCATCTAGTTTAAAAAAAAATTACATGGTAATGTGTGGCACTAAAGTAAGAATATCATTTGAAAACCCATTTGCGCATGGTAATATTTTATGGATGAATATCTAAGTTGGACGGGTACTCCTTTTTTCCATTTCTTTGTGGGGCCTGCCTGTGAGCAGCATGCCCACCTCCGCCCAGCACGGCCTGTACCATCCAACAGTCTGTACATTTGGCACTAAGATGCTTATCAGCCTCACACATAAGACCACATTACTCACAATACAGTAAACATGCTGCTTCCACAAAATAGTTTTATTGGTAAAAAATAGAACTACTTGCACAAGCACATTGAGACAAGTGTATCAGAACCGTTGTAAACCGTTCATCATCACAAATATGCTCTGGCAAAGTAAGAAGTGCTAAAGCATCCACAAAAATAAGCTGCAGTTATCAAAAACATAAATCAATATTTCAGTACAGTGTATGCAGTAGAGGCGCAGCACTAAAACTTTTAGGACCTAGTCACATTGCACTCTGGCCATTCATAATTAGCTAATTAAATTTCTTGCTGATGATCAAGCAGCGCAGTCACATAAAAAAGGACATTTCTAGCTCCTACATTATGTCACCTCGGAAGCCTGTCAGATACAGTAAAAGTTGTTCCCTTATTTTCCAGAGCGCCGGTTGTGTCATGTATTTGTACTGGTCCAGGGAGCTTGGAATGCTCAGCCATGTAAAACAAACTGCTGTCAAATAAAGTAGGTAAAGGTGCACTGAGGTGTCTTCTTATAAAGAAGATATGGTATGAACATAATAATGAATCTATCTTTAATATATTGAGAATATATTGATCTAACTTGATATAAAGTTCACAATTACTCCTCCAGGAACAATTACTCCTCTTATACTGATATACTCTTTGAAATCCTAGATACGTGTGTACAGTTTCCACAGACCTGCAGTGAATTAAAAATCAAATACATCTTAATAATTTTATCAAACCACACTCACACTGCTTTATGAAGTCTTACTGTGCTTTGGGAGATGAGGACTAAAGAGGATTTAAAATAACCCTTGGAAGCTGCACTGGACTGTACACAAGCATCTAGTTGACTTGAGACTTAGTCTGGCAGAACAAATTACAAATCCATAAAACATCTTCGGATGTATAATTCATGTACAAACAACGCAATAAAAAAATAAACCATAGTAAGTTCAGATAGTATTCAAACCTGTCATTGTGAAAGGATTTGGCACATTCTCCAAAATACATAAAGTGTCAGTATTAGCTGATGACATGGCACATTCTTTACATAGTTTATTGCATTGGTTATGGGGCCTGGGCAGCAAGTTATTGTCAGGAGGCCAGTTTTGTTAGCTTTGCAAGGTGGCTAGGCTCGGTGGGTTGGAAACCTTGCTCTGGGGGGATGCCCTGGCTAGCCACTGTTGCCCGCAGAGATGCTGGTGGTGTGCCGGCAGCAACCTGCAGGTGGCGTGCTGGGCCTAGCCATCTGCTGTCCCCCAGGACGCTGCATGTTTATGAGAGAGATGGAGAGAACGTGCACTTCTATACATCACTGCCAAAATCTGTCTCGTGCACAGAAATATTCCCCTGCTATCCTTCCCTCGGCCTTTGTGAAAGTATGAGTGCTGGTGACTGGTGAGTGGGAGGCAGTTTTGTTTATGTCTCTCTAATGTGAATGTTGAGCGGCCACGCTTTCAACATAGATCAGTGTTCTTCTGTCAGCTATCACATCCATGTGACATTTGACACAAGCAGGCCACAGAGGGCAACTTAAAAAAAAGAGAGCCGATCAAACGTAAAACGAGGAATGGTGGCATATTGATGTGGCTAAAATGCAGGACCCTGAGACCTTTCACAGGTGAAGACTGGTGGCACATGCACACTGACTGCTGACATGCTTGGAAACCAAATCACATATGGAGAATGACTCAAACCTTTTTTAAGCCCCCTGCCAGGCAGCTATTCATTCAACCATGACTCAAGAAGCTTCTCCCTCTCCCCACTCTGTTTTTGAGTCTTTACCACTGCACCATTAAACATTTGTTCATCCTTACATGAACAGCTGGCATAGACACAACAGTCGAGGATTGCAAATAAGTATATTTCTCTAAATCTCTGACCACCTAACAAGTATGTCGCTTCACGCCATTGAGTAATAAAAGGGATTAGGGAAAGTGCTGTGAGAAGTGGTTCTGATTAAAGCTTATGGAAATACCCCTCCTCCCTTAACCAAGTTGAAATCACAAGCTGACAAGCACAAACTGCCAGACAATAAAGATGTTTGAATGACTGATTCTGTTTCCATGGCAGTGTGGAGGAGGATGAAAAGGGGAGAAAAGCACATTCAGAAAGCGAGCGTGTCTGAGTGTTTACTGTGGTCATGAACACACACATGAGCACGTGTAAGAGCGTGGGTATGCATGTCTAAGCATATACTGGGAGCTTAAGGATGGGGTGAAATGGCTAGCTGGTGGTACTTACAAGTAGGATATTTTTGTGTATAAATGCCCATCAAATGTTGCATTCTGTTCAAGGCGTCATCCTAACATTTTCTCTCCATCTTTATCATGTTTTCAGCAACAAAAAGGAAAGCAGGCATCGACTGCATTTACCATCTCAAATCCAGCCCAGCAGCCCACATGTAGCCTCCTCTCAGTCCTCTTTGAACACTTACAGCAGGGTTATATTTCTACAGTTTTTCAGGCACAGGCATTGTGTGGCTGTCTCTACCAGGCATTCCTCTGTATTAATACACCATCAGGCTCACACAGCATGCGTTAGAGGCAAAATATCAACATCATTCTAGTAGCTAACAAAAATATGACAATTTATTTCAATCAGTTCTGCATATCAGTCTAGTGGACAAAAAACTACAATGGCTTGCTATGAAAGATTTTAGACAGTATGTTGTCTATTTTGTCAAATGGAAGGTCACCAAACGATTGTAAATAGCAGCTAAATGATTGCTCTTTTTTACTCATACTTCAAACCTTTGGTGAGAAAAACATTTACATGGAAGGTTTTCCTTATTTGCTCAAACCATTCCCCGGGGATGGGGAATCAGTGATTTACTGATGAAGGATGTCTGCATCTTGTTAGCGGCTTCCTTCGATTCTGCAGCACCTTATGGTGGCTCCGTACACATTCACACTATTTGTTCCAAAACTGCTTTGGGAATACCTCCATTGCTTGTGCTTGCAAAACAGAGAAGAGGAGCAAGAAACATGAAACAGGATAAATGTGTTGAGTTGTTTCCCTCCTCTGGTTTGTACTCCTCTTGTACCTGGAGCAGAGCCGAGTGTGAAGCCTCAGCATCACGTTTCCCCTCAAGCTCTTCTCTCTTTAGCAGTGTGCTGCTTTATTACACATAGTCCTGCAGGCTGTATCCAGTCTTATTGTCTAATGGAGAAAGAGAGCAGTACTGATGCTGGAGCTCCTGCTGGAGCAGCTGCTGCTGTTGCTGCTGAAGAAGTAGTTTGTCTGGGGGAGGAAGAAGGACCATGTCTTGGGGACCGTGCCTCTTCCCCGAGCAGGACATACAGAAGATGAATCCTCCCATAAACAGAAAGCCTGCTGAAACAAATGCAACGTACACAGCTCCTCCAGGCTCAAACTTATTGCTTTCAGGTACACTGGAGTCCAGGAAATTTGTGATGACCTCGTTGGTAAACCAGGAAGCAGGAACCAGACACAGAAATCCTGCAGCCACAAAGCATCCTCCACTGGCTATTGCAGCGTGTCTTTTGGACCGGCGTCCACCTCCCCAGCGCGTACATTTTAGTCCTAGAGATGCCAGACAGAGGCCCATGGCAGCTAATACGCAACACAGCACCATGGTGGTACGGGCAGTTTGTAAGTACGCGGGTAAAGACAGTACTGAGTACTTGAGAGTACAGCTGAACATCCCTGTACTGTACCAGGTACAGTCCATCCACAGTCCCTGCATTTGAGAGATGGCTGTGATGATATTGGACCCCACGTCTGCACTGACCTTCCAGTTGGGCAGTACAGTAGCCACCATGGCCCCCATGATGCCCAACAGGGCCAGGACAAATCCAAATATCTGCATGCCTGTAGATGCCATGCTCTGGTGCTGTCTCCTCTGCTGCCTCAGCTCCTGTCCTCAGCAGGCAGCATTCACACACCAGACACCAGGCACGACACCCTGCCCGGCCACTTCTCTACCGTCCCTCGCAGTGGACCAGCTCCTTGTCAGATTCACAGTTTGATAGATCCACTGAAATAGAAAACAAAAACAGTAATGTGGATTTGTGGTGCAGCCTCCTTGTCCACTTCACACCAGCACAGACTTTTCCTGGCTGGAAACAAAGGAGAGCATGAGGCAGGAGGGATGCGAGGTCTGGCTGACTTGGGCTGAACACTAGACACTAGAGGATGTTGTGCAAAGCCCATGGTTTCTCTGTGCTCTCTGCTGCGTTGCCTACAGGAGCCTCATAGAGCTGATATTGGAGAGGGAGAAATGAGTTTGTGGTATTTGCAAAAGCTATGCTGACTTAAAGGTGCAGAGCCCACGCACCACTCAACTTATATTTATTTCACACTTTAAAACCAATGTAGCTATGGACTGTATACTATGTAGTTGATCACTTAAGTTGTAGTTACTTGTAAGTTTGAATACAAGTTAAACTTTGGCATTAAACTATTTTAGATTCTTTATTTTCATTACTGTCAGGCGTATTGGACCGCTTTTTTCTGAATTTAGCAATTAGGTCGTGTTAGTCTTGAGTGAATAAATGCGAAGCTGCTTGGTCCATTATGTTCCGAGGTTGAGAATGCTGTAGAAATAATCCCTTACCCCGGCTGGTGCAGAGCTGGCGCTGCCTCGTCACGTTGTTCGCAGTGGCTCTTTTGTAAACACAGTGGTCACAAATTGAGAAGCAAGAGGCTGGAGCTGAGGCTGAGGGGGCGACGAGGAGAATCGAGCCCGGTCCGCGGATCCCACCGAGCCGTCCATTTCCTTAGCAACAGCGGCGTGAGAGGAGAGGACATCCCGGCACTAGCGCACAGACCATACAGAGCACATAGGGCGAGCGGTGAAACAGCCAAGCGCTCCCCCTCACTCTCACTACTGCCGGTGCGTTTGAGTGTGTGTGTGTGTGTGTGTGTGAGAGAGAGAGACAGAGACAGAGACAGAGAGAGCTGCTGAAAAGATGCGCTACAACCAATCACAAGTCCAAAAGAGGCGAACAAAACCACGCTGTTGCCCTGCACTGTCATCACGTCCTTTTAACAGTTAGCGCCTTTCTACAGACACGTGCACAACGTTTGGAATGTTCACCGTTAAAACTGATACGAGCTTTTTCATCGGTAGGCCTAGAATAAAAAAAAAAAAATTCAAAAAGTTGTGGACAAATAATGAACGAAAAGCAAAGTGTATGATTGCATACTAATACTAATAATAACAATAACAATAATAATAACAATAATGATATAGGCTAATAATAATTTGTTTTAATTAGGCTACAACAAGTCAGGCTGCTAAAGTTAAGTCTATCCACTGCCACCTCTTTGTAAACCAACATTAAAATTCTAATTTCATTCACCTTCTTTCCCTAAAGCTTTATAATTACTGTAAAGCAACATGGCTGCTGTTGAAAGATAAACAGCCAAGATGCTAAGTCTTGATAAAGTTTCCAAACATAGCTCCACCAAACAACTGGGAAGGCTAATCTCATTAAACCTGCCATAATTATGTGTAGATGATGAGCTGCTGCTGAAACTTGTTTTTCCTGTGAAGGCATTTTGTTTACGTGTTGATCCAGAGACCAGAGGAGCCTGTGTGCACCACGCCAAAAGTGACCCTCCCCGGGGCATCGTCTTCATCAGGCATCAGTCAGCGGGACGCTAAAGTCGCAGCTGCTACCCTGCTTTTGCCTTGCCGTTTGTCTCTCTTCTGCAGAGGGCATACGACAGGCTAGGGAGTGGATAGGACGGCCCTGATTCATGAATGACAAAGAGGACAAAATGGGAGCAAAAAAATCTGGTAGTACTAATAGGCCAGATATCTTTAAAGGACTAATGTTTGTTTATTTTTTCTGCTCACCAAAAGAGCAAAAACATTCAAGCGTGGGAAACATTTCTCTCTACCTCCATCTTGTTGAACCCATAGGGTTGTTTGGGTATTGCAGGTTGGTAGCAATTGATTTATTTCGGTATTGATTTGTTTGTTTAATATGGCGCTATGCTCACTACAACCCCCTATTGTGTATTTCTGGTAAACAACCCCCTCAGAGACCCCTAGAGACCTACTGGCCGGCCTGTGGAGATATCACAGCACACATTACTTCCAGTGTGATGTTACTGTCAACCTTCAACACTACAGTCTCTTGGCTCCTGTGGGATAGCACTGCACCACAGAAAATTTGTCATTTTTCTCACAGACTCATTCAAAATAGTGTATGCGATCTGTCACATGTAACAAGGAGAACCTAAAGGCTTGTGTTGTGAAGTAAAATAAATATAAATGCATTACAGTTGGAATAGATGAATGTGGAATTGAATGCAGAGTGCAGTTTGTGAGGCTGAGATGTGTGAAGATATTGCATCCTTTATAACCACAGTTTCTTCTTATTTTATCACCACCCAACAGAACCTGCTATAGCGTTTCTACAGCATGGATCCAAGAAACAGCGGGACCATACCACCCTCCTCTCTGGCCACACGAGAGGCTTTTATCGTTCCATTTGCATTTCGCTCTTTTATGTCCCTACCCTTGCGTAATTGGTTTTCACGTTCATAGTCTCGCAAAGGCAACAGAAGCATTGTGAGGTGAGGTGTTATAGCTGAGATGCCCCCATCAATGCAATATTTTGTGCCATAAAGCCTGGCTTCAATTTTCACCATAGATAATAAGTGTAAACCTGAGGATAAGCACGAGTGACATCTTGTGAAATTAGTAGTTAGTGGCTTATTCTGAGTATGTTGTTTTATGTTTCATTTTTACAGTTTGCCTAGAATTACTTTGACTTCTAAGACATAAAGTCTTTTCCCATGTTGTCTCTTTCCAGGCTATTCCACATTCTTTGACACACACATGAAAACATTCTGTGACGAAAGCATCTCTCCATGGAGCTGACCTTGTCAAAAGGAAGGGCCTGGGTGTCCTGTGTGCTTGGTGATTCCATGGGAGCTTTGCTGGGCAGGCTGCTCAGAATGCCAAAACCATTTCTCCTCAAACCTATCATGCAAACGTCAGCTTTGCATGTACGATATAGGCGCACATACGTCTCTTAAGAGGTTTTACCCATCTATGTGATGTAATAGAAGTTGTCTTCTCAAGGTATTGTCATGATTAATGCATTTTTATTTTCTGGTTCTGGATCTCTGAGCTTAGCTGCATCCATTTCCCCTGGCTTTTCAACAGAATCTTCTATTATGTAAGTGCCAGTGATGGTGGTTCAGGTAGCTCTGCGGCTAGTGCCCCGGGGCTCCTGCCATCCTTGCCTTGGTTACGCTTACAGAGACATGACAAATTACTGCTCACACACCATTGGGCAAGAACTTACCAAGAAAGAGACATCAAGGTGGAAATGGGAAAAAGGGACTAGGAGGAACCACAGGGCAAGCTGGAGTAATAGACGTCCTAGCACAGCTTTAGCAAGGTCAAATGCATGAGGAATTGTAACATACAAGGTTATTAATAGGAAACTGAGGGTTATTGCATTTAAATGGGACTGAAAAGGTCTTGAGTTGAAAGCAAGAGCAAACGTGACTTTTAGATCGTGATCAGTTCTGTTTTTGGCATTTCAAGCGCCCTACCTGGGGGTTCAACTGTAAGGCCTTTTTATAAAATGTAACATAACATTTGTCCTATTATTTAGTTGCATAGTGATGTAACTGAATATGTAAACTCATTAGCCACTTAATTAGACAGTAGCTTATCACATTGCAGCAAATCAATGCATTTAGCCACATAGACATGTTCAAGACAAATCTGTTTCAGTTCAAAGCATGTATTAGAATGGGTCAAATTTAACATGGTTGTCGGTGCCAGGTGGACTATGCTCATTTCAGAAACTGCTGATCTACTGGGGTTGGTTCCAAAAAAAAAGCCATTTATGGGGGCAAAAAGGCCAAGTTGATGCCAAAGGTCAGGCTAATGGTCAGTCTAACAATGCAGCCAATGAGAATAATATATCTATAGGGGCATGTTGTCTTTATTTAAACCCCCCAATGAAATTATCAAACTTTAAGTGCATCAAAGCTAAAGGAATTTTCCAGAGTTTGAGATGGGATCATTACATAACAATCTAATTTAGAGGCCAAATTAGTGCTAATGATTCACTCGTCTGTTTTTGCTGTTTAAACAAAGACAGAAAAAGCATAAGCCATTTCTTTTCCGCGGTGCCCCCTGGTAAGCACTGCTTGTGGGGAAGGGTATAAAAATGAGAAATGGTCCAATCCGAGCGAGGAGCAGGTATTAGGTTGTCAGTCAAGGGTCAGTAAGTCAGTCTGGGACCCCCTTAGTTCACATGGTGGGGTATTTTCAGGTTTGCTGATCGGCGGTGGGGGTCACAGGCATGTTTTGCAGCACCTCAGTGGAGGGCCCAGGTGACAGCTGGTGATTTAAGATGGAGTTTCCTTGCATGTTGGGGTTATCAGGGGGAGGATTAATGGCCACAAGCGGGATATATTACAGCGGTGCTACCTAGTGAAGCCATGTAGCAAGGCCATACATAAATCATAGCAGCAAAGTGACTTGGACAAGCTGATGGCTGAAATGCTGCCGCATGTATAGTCCTAATATCGACTTCCTCAGCGCTCTTCTCTTAAATCATGAAGTGTGGAATATAAATGGCCTAATTATTCCAGTAGAGATTCAAATTAAACACATTCCCCCTTTTTATTGCTGCTTCTTAACACATGGTGGTCTGTACTTGCATCTCTCTGCATCACTAATAAAATCATTTTGGAATAAAAACATTAATTAAGTCTTAAATCAACACTAAATAGCATGCAGACTTTAGAAGTATGTTTTTTGAAAATGAGTTTAGTGGTTGATCAACTCCACTAACTGCCCTTCTAACTCCTGAGCACTTCACGTTCTTACCCTCTATCACTATGTAAGTTAACATAAGAGAAGTGAGGACTATAAAGCAATGTTAAAAAGCATATAATGTACAAACTAAAATTCCCAAATTCTCATTACTTTATTACTTTGTCATTTTTGAAAACGATGATGGAGTACCTTTCTTGTTGATATAGTTAGCTGATAGAATAAGCCTTTTTTGGATTTGATCAATTACTTTTGTATTGTTCTTTAAAATCGCATAGAGTTATTTCTCATACAATTTTATACTACTATGAATGAAATGATGGAGCCAAGCTTTTACAGCACCCACCACCACATAGGGTTTAAAATGCATTGTGTGAACTAAAAGGGTAGGCCATTAATAATAGACTATCAGTGAGTACACGTCCCATTAGTAACTCTACAAATTAACCATGAACCTGTCAAACACTGTTGTTCAAACAAGACAAAGTTTACATTAACCTGTAAGACTAAAACAGCTAATTGTCTGTACAGTACATGCAGCTATAGTAGATTATGTTAACACTCCCGCCTACCTTCTTTCAGCTTCTGAGTTTAAAGCCTTCATTGCACTAATACAACATAGCCCACAGCGCTTCTAACAACACCACTGTCCTACTACCATCACTGCAGCAGCCAAGCATCTCTGGACTACACAATCATCCACAGATCTGCTCGGAGATAAGACTACAGCTGAACCACGCAACATCTGTTCACAGCATCTCAACATCCTTTTAGTAACAATGTCCTTGGACTAATTTGCTTTACCTTCTTGGATTTATATACCAGACAATAAACAATGGGATTCAAAAGCAACCATGAATGAAAGTGGGTTCCATGATCAAAACTTACAGTGTACACTCACAGGCCACTTTATTAGGAACACCTCATTCTTAATAAAGTGGCCCATTTTGTAATCTTTTTCTGCTAGAGTTCTTATGCATCAATGTTGTTCATAGGTGGTCTTATGAGTGATTATTTAAGTTTCAGTCGCCTGTCTTAGTCTTAAATGAGTCTGGTCTCTCTGACTCTGCCATCAACAAGGCACAAAACCTAGAGAGGGTTGTGCATAAAAATGTTTTTGAACTACTCATAGCAGCCTGTCTGGTACCAACAGACATAGCGTCACTGAAATCCCCTTTCTTTCCCATTCTCTATCTGTCAGTGTCTGTCAATTAGCTATTTGTCTTATCAAGCATCTGAGCGAGTGTACCTAATAAAAGGTTCAGTGACCGTTATGTCCTAAAGATGCATTGCGATGACAATATACTGTACATTTTCTTTGTTTGTGTTGTGTCTTACAAGTTAAGTCTTAAAGCCATATCACCTGGAATAACATTTCAAATTACACGCCCACACACAACAGTTTATCTTGTGTTCTTGTTTTTCAAATAGGCCGTTTTCAATTTTGAAAATTATTCACGGTCATAAAAGACAGAAAAAAACATTGAATTGCGGAAAATCTGATTATTTCGAGTGACATTGACTTGACTTTTCTCCATTGTGTGAAGTCCGTCAAAGCAGTCTATGCAATGCCAGAGATGAGGGTAGATAGACAGGTGACTGCTCTGTTGGCTGCATGTGTCACTGGTTCATACATCTATTCTCTGGAAATGTAGATTCACATTTTCTCCTCTTTGATGGTTTGCTGAAAATAAGAATTTAAGATCTTTCTCCAGGAGACAGTATTCAGCATCAGAATTGTAAAGTTGAGAGGGATGGATGGGTGAGCCTAAGAGCTGGCTCTGCTGAGTGAGGCATGATTACTTGAATAGTGTGTCATGTCCGCTTAGGGCTGACACAGGAAGAACTGTGAGATGTCACTGGTGAGAAACTAGAGCCACGCGTCCCATCAGCAGCTCGTTTTATACAGCCTTACAGGTTTGAACTGTTAGAGGTTTAGATAAGGTGACCTTCAGAAAATCTATATGGCAAAAAATAACGATGATCTGCAAATACTAGCTAATTTGGTTTTGTTTTGTTTTTTGGATATCAGCAACACATCTAAAAAAATGGGATGAGATAAATTCATAAAAGAAAATAGAAAATTTCAGTTAATTACATTCATTGGCAAAACTTAAAATAAAATGTCAATTATATCAAAAGGATCTTGATGTCAAAGT
>JAVQJW010400633.1:0-10815 GCA_036025195.1 Hypseleotris klunzingeri
TGGCGATAATGTATCGATACGGCAAACTACTGTATCATTATATCAGAATTAATAATTTTCTGTATATTTCACAACATTAAAACCTGGCTGTACTTTTTTTTCCTTTGCTTATTTTAAGAATGTCAACTTGTTTGTGAGAAACAATTGCAGTATTATTATTATTATATTCAAATACATTTAATTAAAGATATCAGTATTGTGAGACATGTATCGCGTATCAAATCAAATCGCGAGGTACCCTGAGGTTCCCAGCCCTACTTAACACCACCTCTTTAATGAAAGCCTGTAAAAAGGAAGCGAGGTGAGGCATTGTGGTCTTAGGAAGAAGGGATATAAACACGTGAATCATCAATAGTCCCGATCGCCTGGCTGAATTCTCCCTTCTATTGTGTTTAAAGTGGGAGCTGAGCCAATCGTCCCATAGTTGGAACAATGGAAGACTAGCTCAGGCACACGTGTTAAAATGACAGTCTAGTTTGTGTAATTACAGGAACACATGCAGGTAAACTAGAACTTTATGGCTTAGTCAATATTATAAACTTGACTAGGAATAAACTAGGTATAAATTAGAGCAAAATTAAAGTATATTTTAGGAGTGTGTTCTGTGTTTAAAATTCAATCCTATAAAACCCTATGATTTCCACACATTTAATTTTGTCCAGGATAAATATTGTGCTTGCTGTTTTTGAAATGACAAGAAATTAGCTTTATACAATATTATGCAACTTTACTATGAACTGGACTCATAGGAGTTCATAGCAGGACAGAGGCGCACTGGGGGAGGGTGGCATAAACCAGGCCCTGCTTTCACAAATGTCACTGTCCATCGCTGGGCACACAACCCACATAAGACTAACTGTAGAGAAAATACACTTAAAGCATAAAAAAGAATAGCACACATCCCATATAGCATGTGGCATATGCACCTGTCTTCAACTTATTTTATAAAATGCTGCCAAACGTTCTATTGCCATGCAATAGCTAGACTGATTTCTAAACCAGACTTTGTAAATCCTAAATTAGGCATATTGCTGAGAAGACTCAATTTCTGGGATCCAAGGTGCTAAAAATTATTGTCCCTCTATGGTCACGCCTCATTCCCATAAAGGCTGATTCATTGTGAATCACTGTTAAAGAATGGGACAGCTTTTAGAAGGTGCTCTCAATATTGCATATACATAGGACCGAGGCCAACTTATGGAAACTAAATCTTTAAACATTTTTGGCACACACCCCTCTTCAGCTTGGCTCTTGTAGCCAGAGAAATTCTTTTGTTCTATACCGTGCTAATAATAGTGCGAAGGCTTGTGTTATGTGAGTCTGTCTGTTTCTTAATGTGGTGATATGTGTGTGAGATGAAAGTGTATTTATAGTTTCCTCCGTTCTTGTGACAAACTTTTAATTCTACCGTCGCTTCCTGTCTTTCTGATGTCCAGGTCAACCTTACCGAACATTTATCGGTCACTTCAGGGCATGCAGGAAGTGTGTTGGTTGCTTGAAAATAAATTAAGACTCTCATGTCTGGAGCGCATTGTTTGTTGGTATCTAATGATTCTTGGTACTTGGAGTGGATATGGTACTACTCATTAAAGGGACGCTAATATGTCTGACTTTTCTTAGTTTTCATCCACATTATTATGGATAATTGTCAAAAACATACCCAGAGTTGTAATTTGTTTCATACTTTCATTTATGTTTGAGCAATCCTGTATGCTGAGGTGCTGACCTTCACAGGAGCTGAAAACAATTGATTTCAGATTTCTTCCTAATTAGCTATGTCAAGGAACCCCACCTTGCTACTGCTTTTCACTGTTAGCACTGTCTGTTGTATAAAGTGGCCAACAGAGAAATTAGGCCCTTTAAAGGGACATGTTTCCAATGTGAGCTGAGAGAGAAAGCCACAGCTCTCAAAACAATGTTCATTACTAATTATAACATATATAAAATTGTAATGTAGAGCTGGACAAAAAAAATTTAAGTAATATGTCAAATTTAAAATAAAATGCAACAATTTACAAAATGCTAAAATTGAGTCCATTATTGCTTAGAAATACAGACAAATTTAGTGCAAATATTTTTTTCTCGCTGTAAATTGTCTTATGCCCTTTAAAAATAGGGCAATGGACAAGTTTAATTATGTTGCTCTATTAAAAACCAATAAGTGCAACAGGCCCGTGAGAGTACACTATTTAGAGGCTGATCGTGGAGTGAGTAACTGTAGCATTAAGCCTGGGTCATTTTCTACCTTTGTAACAGGCATCCAGTTCAATTACTATTAGGCTGCAGTAATATGGGCCGTCATTAGGCAAACATAATGACATTTCATTTAGCGGCAAATCAGGGGAGTGACAAAACACAAGTGGCTTAGGTAATTGAATTAGAATGAGGCTGTGGGGAAAGTGGGGCTTCACGCTACGATGAGAAAAAAAAGATCATTAGTTAACGGGCAAACCACACACAATTATAAACTGCAGTGGACACACCTTTACAATGATATGAAAGTACTTTAAAGCCTGTATCTGCAAAATGTCATTAGCTGCAAACAATGTGTGCTAAATGTCAACATGTGTATTTCAAGGACTCTTGTGTTTTTTATGTAATTGGTCATGATTTTATTATTACATTCACCTCTTTCAAAATAAAATTTAAAAAGTGGCGTTGCCTGGATATGCATCTGATCCTTTAGTGATGTTTTTTGAATGAACCAGACAAAAGATGGGGCCAAAACAGAATAAAAGCATAAAAAATGTGAAGCTCTTTCTAATCAAATGGCTTTTATGTAGATACAAAAATGTACCCTCTTTATAACAAATAAAGCTGGAAGCGAGCAAACACAGAAACTCTCCCACGGGCATGGTGATGAGTAATCGTTGGGAATTATCACGTTTTTTAAGAGAGGCCTTGGTGCATGTCCACCACTGGTCAGATGGATTGTGGGAAATAAGTGCAGAAGAAATTGTGTTTATGGCCTTGGTTCTCAAACACTGGGTTGCGACCCAGAAGTTGGTCGCAGAAATTTAATAGGGTTGTCAAAACCATTTAAAGAAATTCTAAAATGAAAAAGGATTCATAAGCAATTCAAATATATTTAGTTTTTTGGCAAACCCTTAATAAAATAAAGTGCAATTTAAACTTTTTTTTATAACTTTGTAAATAGTTACATGCTAAGAAAGCAAACAGGCCGCAAACCTTAAAGTCTATCTGTAATTTTCACTTGTAATGTGTCACCTTAACTGACAGTGTGTATCCACTTGTGTGGAACATTTAAAGAGGCTGTATTCAGTTCACATAAAAGCCCTGGACAAGGTGCCAGTTAGTTTTAAAAGAGCCTGAAGCTTATAGTCAAAGTTTTCACAACCAATCACAGAAATGTATCACACGGCGTAAAAATGTCTAGTTGTAGAATTTTGATCAGGCACTGGGACAGACAGATGTGACAAGCCAGACCCTGTAGCTCCATAACAGCAGCTAGTGGTGCATTCTGCATAATGTTGAGCCAGAGCATGAGAAGAAAGATTAAAGGACTGTTGGAGAGAATGGATCGAACACATGATGTCTACAAACTGTGTAAAGTGCTGTCAATTATGGATGACAACACAACCAAAGAGAATTCCAACAAAAAGCATGATTATATACTGAAAAGCCTGCAGCATGAATGAAATGGGTTGTGTTCAAATAATGTCAAAGATGCTGAAGCAAGATACTATTTTTAAAAGAAATATTAAAACAGAAATCTACAAATTTTTAACCTGATGATTTTTGTTAGAGAACGACTGCATCACTGTATAAATCTTATAAATGACTATCAGTGATTGTAAATGTGATAACTGTGTTCAGCTCTAGTGAAAACACCTTTTCATAGAGAGAGGCATTGAATTCCCATTGACTGCGGACACTTATGCTGTTTTTTGTTTTATGTTGATAAAACACACTTAAGCTTCAGTACTCTGACACTTAAAAAACATAATCTACTTCTTAAGTTTTAATCTGCTCTCCACTTTAGTGAATTGTTACATTATGTGAACACAACCTATTTAAAACTATTTTCATCAGCTAGAAAGTACTATATAATGACTCCTACCTTGAGTTCCCGGAAGAAGATGCTGCTCCGTGCCCACTCTACGATGGAGAAGAGCGTCTGGTCAGCCATCTTGCACATGAGGCCAAAGGTGTTGAGTTTCTCGTGCTTGCCACGGCTGGCCTGCTCCTGCTGCAGGTAGGCCAGGATCTTGGCCTGGACCTGGGGCTCGTCTGGTTCACACTTTAGCAGCTCGACGATGAGGTGGGGGAAGCTGGGCGGAGACCCTGACTGGTAGGCGTCCACGTAGGCATACCCCATGATGGACTCTGGTGAACTGGTGTAGGGGTCTGGATACTCTGACTTTATGGTACGTGTGCTTTGGAAGTGTCCATATGCCGCCTGGTAACCTTGAAGACTGCCGGCGTGAGGGGGCATGGCCATACTGACCGGGGAGGTGACAAAGGGGCTGCGGTCATAGTCTGTGGGGGGCAGAGCGGTGGGGTGGTGATGGTGATGATGGTGGTGATGGTGCCCTGTGTGGTGACCCGGGTGGTGGCTGAGGGGAAGGCCTTTGGACGCGGCCGAGTGTATGTTCTGGATGGCCGAGGAGATGGTGAGGTCTGTGGGCACAGCCTGCATCACCTGACTCATGGCCTCAATCTTCAGACCGTTGGCCCGGATCAGAGCCTTCTTTTGCTGCTTCAGAGCCCGGTCACGCTTGTACATCGGGCCAAACTTGTTCCGGCCGCCTCGCATGCGATCAGCCCGCACAGCTAACACATAAGAGACAGAAAATTAGATGCATGTAACAAAAAATACTTTATTTTCCATTAATATTTTGTTGTCATGTGTTGCAATGAGGTTTCCGAAACTAAAGATGAGATACAAATAGTTAAGTTAAAAGGTTCTTAGATTTTTGCTATGCAAGGACCTGGTATTATTGATGTCAGGTTTATTCAGAGCAAAGGTTTCCTGTCATTACTCTTAACAATTACCTGTTGACTTCAAAACACTGCAGTTCTACAGATAGGCCAGTTACTTATTAACCAAATAAACGTATTTCAACTGGGTTCACAGTTGACTATCTATGTCAAGAGAAGGTATGCTGTTTTGGATGTCTTGTTTCAAATTACATGTTGTATATTTAGGTGTCTGAATATGCAATAAAATACAGCTTTAATATATTCATAGCTCATTTTATCCCTTGCAGAACCCCAAAGACTAAAACAAGGCTGACAAAATGAGAGGACACTAAACCAAAAATATCAAATATAGCCCTTCACCACAGGAGTCCCCAAATGCCCCCCCTCTGGTCCATGATTAGGATCATAGTGCATGTTTGCAGTGGGTATATCATGAAAAAGCATTGGTAGTGCTACAAGGGCCATGTGTGATCTGGCGGACTGGTGCCACGGGGAAGCCTCTCTCTCGTTCTCCCAGTTGGGGGGCGGCCATGTTAATTATTCATATTTAATTACCTCTTACACTGATGAGGCGAGCCAAACGCCAGCGTGCAACAAGATAACAGACGTCTGGGAGATATGCAACACTTAGAATAGATTTAGTTGTGTTAATTTTTTGTATTGTGAATAAATGCACTTATTTCTCCAAATCACTGTCAGATTATAATGTGTCAGATGCAAGGCAGCCTAGTTCCATTCTACCTCGTGGTGCAGTGACAGGCAAAAGCACATGAGACGGGAATTTGAATTGGAGGGTGCGCAGGGGGGCTCTCCGTGCCGCCTTGGGAGCGATTTTAATGACCACCGTCACAAAAGTGTCTGTCAATGATCTGAGCAACAGCAGCCGAGAGATTTGAGGACACGCTCGCACACTGACTAGTGATACACACACAAAACCTGACACAAAATACTGACAACATGACAACAGGACACAGACACATGCCCTTCCAATGTGTGTCATCTAAACATAAAGTCACACCTTGTGATTTCCCATCATGCATGATCTAAGCTTCTTATTTATAAGTTCTAGAATTACATTTGTGACCATTAAAATTGTTATCTTACATAAAAAAAAGAATAAAAAATCTGGAGTACTGTCAAATGTATCTTTTATAAATTATTTTAGAACGACTTTAACTATTCATGATTTCAGCACAACAGCACAATTAATGAGCTGAGAAACTAATAGTTGGGCCTGTTGGGAAAACTGAATTAGGCCCTGACTGCACACTGGCTGCTCCAGACCAAGGGACCTACAACACATCATAAATATCAAGACTGGGGGAAGAGGTGGGGGTCCAAGAGTCTCTTTGTCTGTAATTAAACACAAGGTGATTTGCATGTAACAGATTAATATGTGGAGGGGGAGGGGCTGAGGTGAGCAAGGCAGGGAAGAGGATAGAGGTGTATTTCATTTTTTATTTCATTTTTTTATTAATATTATTAAAAAATTATGGAAACATAAAATATAAAGATACAGAAATGTGTATGTAAGTCTTGTGTTTTATGGGAAAATTACTACTAATAATGACTACTACTAATATTTTGGTTTAGAAACAGCTTATGTTAAAAATGTTTTTGCTATAATGATTTCTTAGTTTCCTTTCATTTAAATTATAGGAATCAGCCTACCAACATGTTAACAAAATGTTATCAGAAATAAAAACAGCCAAACTGCTGGAATTTGAAGTATCGGTGCATTTTTCATATCGGTGCATCGCTTGTGAAAACTCTTTCCAGTAGCAGCAGTAGTGTGAAAAGGATCTTTGGGGCTAGCGCAGTGAGGCTTCGAGGCTAGTGCCAGAATGAAAGGGCTGAAAGGCTAAAAGGCTGTGTCGGTGTCTTCCACTCTGAATTCCCCGGGCTAACCTCTGCTTCTGCCAGCGCCTCCATAGTGCATGTACAGATCCATAAATTTACAAACTGACCCAAACCAAAAACCTCTTCCCCAAAAGTATCACCGCATCAGCCCCTTATCCCCACCATGTAAAACAAACAAGCCCACTCACACACACAGACACACACACAGACGCACCAACAACTACACTGCTCTGACCTCAGCGCTTATACCCCCTGATTTATGGTGGTTTAATATACAGGAATATTAAGTGTGCGTAGGTGAGCATCCCTTGTCGGAACGCGGGCATATTAATGGGTCCCGCGGAGCCGTGCTGACACCCTGTTTGTCATGTCGGGGGCCCGGCCCTTGCTCGGGATGCGCCCTATCCCGTGCACACACATGAATACCTATGATACCTATGCATAAGTAATGGGACAGCTTCTACCACCACTACCGCGAGTAGCTACTGGAGAGAGGCTGATGGAAGACAAATCAGAGCAAGAGCGGTGGAGACAGCCAGGGGGAAAAAGTGTAGTGTTGGGAAATACAGAGGGGAAATAATATACAAATAGCAATTTTCCACAGTAAAATTATGATAACTCAGAATGTACATGTCATCTATCATTAAAAGCATAAAACTAATCCTATATATTTTTTACTACTGCTTTACAACAAATTTAAATTTAAAAGATTGAGTTTGGTGATTACAATTTGATTATTTTATATTCAGAAACTGCCTAAATTAAAATAGAAAGAACTGTTAACATAGATACAACTGCCACACGTATGTAGGCAAAGCATACATTCCTGTGTGTTGCCAAAGAAATTCACCCAATTGCAAACAAAACTACATCATTTTGATGCTGGCAGTTTGACAGAAGTTATAATGTAAAACATCTTCATACCCTAATAAGTCAATAAAATTACCAGCATATATGGTCTACAGAATAGAAGATAGAAGTGAATGGACTGTACTATATGCACGAGTGAAAGAAATATTAGGCAGCTCACTGAAGCATTTGATGTGGGGCAACTTGTAGCAAGCATAAAAAGGAGCTCATACCAGTGGGAGCTGTTCTGATATGGCACGCTTCATCAGCTTCAGTGAATGATGTGCTAATAGTGCAGACTTTAAGGGTGTGTTATCTTTTTCTCAATGAGTCGACTCTGGCTGTGTTTCTACATTTCTTATTATGTCAGAAAGGATTATTACACTACAATTGATGCACAATTCTTTATTGTCAATTTCTCCATACAGGGGAATGGAAATGCTATGGCATAAGTGATGAGCTTAAGTTGTATTGTTAGAAGTACATCATGATGACCATGCTAGATCCTGCTCGGACTTGCCTAAGCCAGCCTGTGTCTGCCACTTCACCTCATATGACTGTGGCTTGTCTGCCAATGATGACACAATACAAACATATGAACACTTGACAAACACACAACAACAGTTCACTGCTACCACTATCCATGCCAAACTTAAAGCTATACACATTTCTGAAAAACGATTTCTTCAATTGCCGATATTGCAAGAACTAAATATTTGTGATATAACGCACAGCCCCGTTTTAGTTCAACGCACTTTGCCAGGCGCTGAATGTAAAACTTGCAATAACAAACCACCTGACCCTAAAACCTCCCTTTTTCCGTTTACTGCCACTGTACATACATTGGTTCTTAGATCAAATGACAGTTACTACCTCTCGCCTGTGGCCTTCTCAACACCTTTTTAGATTTCTCATGCATATATACATGTGTTTACTGAGGAAAAGCCAAGAGTAGTGTGTGTGTGTATTTCTGTGTGTTTTGTGAGGGGTGTCAGCTTTTCGGTACAGGAGGTCTTTAGTGTTTGTGTCAGTAGTGGCCCAGTGGAGCGGCCGGCCCCTGACAGAGTGCTGCAGGGCCCGTCTTGCCCCGGAGCTGGAAAGATACCCACCGCCAGAACAAAAACAAATCAAACAGTGCCCCCTCAACCACCTCACCCCCTTCGTCTGCTAGAAAATGACATTGTGCCCAGCGGCCATTCACAATTAACAGCAATTAATTACACTACACACAAGGCAGGTAGAAAAAGAGAGGACGTTGAAATAATACTCTAGTTTGTCTGTCTATTAATTTTCAATGTGGACATTATCAGAAAATTATAAAGAAAATATTAAAGCAACTTCAACAATGAACACTAGCAAAATCTAGGACTAGGCTACATGTATTGCAAATTTGGTGAAATTTACACTTGTTAGAATATGATATCACATATTACATGTTTTTCTACAACATGTAGTCCTACTCCGCTGTAAATTCAATAATTGAAAAACGTAACTAATGAATATTAAAGCAGTCCAAAAATACAAGATCATAGTTACTCTTTTAATTAATCATTTCACATTAAGTGTAAAAACTATTTATTTTTAATGTTATCTTTACACCGCCCTGTCACTTCTGTATTAACTGTGTTTGAACAAGCTTCTGAGTCACGTTCAAATGAAAGAAAGACCCCTCGAAACGGTCTGCCAAAAGTATCATTACCACTCTCACCCCACAGCCAACCTTAATATTTTATCTATTATTCTATTGGGTTAGCCTATGTGCAAAGCGGATACCATATCAGCGACGTAAATAATAAGACATCATATGACACACATTACACTGATTTTCCCTTTAAAACAAATGGTAATATCTTTACCAAAGAGACTTTCTAAGTTTTCTATATGGATTAGGGCTGCAAAACATGCCTGCAGTGCAAAATTATCTTTATTTTAATATCTGTAAATGCAAAAATTACAGTCCTCTTTGTGTGAAAAGCTGTATCCTATTATCACAACCATTATTTTTATGACAATATTTGCCAATTTATTTGTACACAGAAATATCCCAATACATTTACTGTTTATATAATGTTGTGTTTCCTGGCCATGGATTTTCTATAAACAGTGGTTCTTTTCCCTTACTTGTGTCAGATCAAGATTCAGTTTCATTGAGCCACATTTACTATGAAATCCCAGAAGAAGGGACCAAAATCTATGCAGCTCTACAGAGTGCTTGCATGTGTCCCATAAAGAGGTACTATTGAAAGTGAAATATTGCTTGAAATTAGCTTGAGCCTGGAATATATCTACATAGACGCTAGAGTATCACATGTTAACAACATCCATGTGTTTTGGCGGAGTATCTCTAAATATGTTATTGAGATCCCCATGTTGTTTCGAAGTGTCGATTTTTTCCCCTTTACTTTTCCAAGCGCTGGCTCCCATTTATCAATTTTGAAGAATGTTATTGCTGCTTGCTACACTTTTAAACACCCCCCAGTGTCGTGTTTGACCAGGAAACACAGTAAATCATGGATACAAACTTCCACAGACACTATTAAGTTGCTCCCAATAGTGAAAAACTGGAGTGATGCGGTACCTTCTAGCTTCATGCCGACGGTGAGGCACTTCTGGAAGCGGCAGTAGGGGCAGCGCTTCCTCTGGGTCTTGTCAATCTGGCAGCTCTGGTTTTCTATACACGTGTAGCGCTTGTTGTTCTGGACGGTACGTTTGAAGAAGCCCTGCAGACAGGAGCAATTAAGACGTCAACCCGCTTGACCTCTTCAATGCCACAATAATTGGCCCATTCACATGCACAAGACAGATGGAGAGTGATAGGCTGAATATATATATACACAGGCATAGACAGGAAAACTTTGATGGAGAGGATTCAAGAGATGTTTAAGGAAAGTGGAGTTAAGGGTATCTAGTCTTGGCAAAATGGTTCACAATTCTAAAGTGAAAAAAAAAAATTAAATTGCTATCAGATACAGTTTTTTGTACGCTTTTTGTGCTGGTGGATATGGCCTGAAATAACTATCCTATTGAAAAGAGGTAGATATTGGACTGGAGCAAAACAGAAAGTGACATTCAGGGAGTGGAATTTGTATTAGAAAATCTATCACCAGTATCAATGTATACATACATATATTCATATCAAATCCAATAAATAAATAAATAAAT
>JAVQJW010400959.1:0-10619 GCA_036025195.1 Hypseleotris klunzingeri
ATGTGCCTTACCCTGAAGGCTTTAATATGGGACAGTACTGATGGGCTGACCCATCCAAGTCGGCCTCTGCCACAAACCAAGGGTCCAAGCTTCTCTGCCCCGGTTTATACTGTCAAGCAGTGTCAGTGTCTCTCAGACCCGCTCTGTCCCCGGACAATTCCTCAATTAGTAGTACCCCAACCCGCTGCTGAACCCTACAGTCCTCCGTACAGAGCTCAGATATGGGGGGTCTTATGACCTCTTCTACTAAATCAGCTTTAATATGATAAATGTATAAAATATAACTCTGACATGTGATCTCAAGTTCTCTTGGGACTTAATTCTCCCTTTTCGATTGTTTTACCAGTGCTACAAAATGCAAGAAACAATTCCGACATTTCAAACGGTGACTTGAACGCAGCTTTACGCAGTCAGAGCGCGACGCATTTTGACGTGTGTTTTAGGCGCCATTTCGCAGGTTTGTGTTTTCAGGCATGTCGATGCCTCACAAAATTAATTTTCTTTATATTAATTAGGTCTTTGTGTATGATGATATGACCGCGGCACTGTTTTCAGCCATAAATATCCTCACAAAGCCTGGTAAGTATTTGTGAAATAGGATAGATAAGGTAGGCTAGAGGAGCTTGTAGTGCACCAAAATAAAAATCGTTCACTTATCACTTAGTAGCCTAATAAAATATATATTCGTCACATGTTCCAACTGTTTACGTGCGTTTTCTTCTAAATGGAAGGTACACAAAACTGTTTGTTAGTGTGGCTATATTACACATTAACATTACGCTTGAAACAATCTATGTTGCAAATTCAAACAGTTCAAGAATGTCATAAGGATGCATTTACAGCGAAGGTCTTTTCTTGTTATATACTACTAATCCCCTCTTTTTCTAATTCCCAAAGCAACTGCTGACAATGCCGTCACATCCCAGCAGGAGGCGCTGCTGTCAGCTCTACAGTGCAACAGAAGCCGCCTCTTGCAGCAGCTGGACTCTGGTGGTTTGGAGGAAGTGCAGAGGCTCAGAGAAGAGGTGAAGTCTGAGTGGTTTTCCAGTTCTGGAGATGACACGTGTTGGGCCTTTGTTCAGGAGTGTCTTCTTATGCTGCTCGCACTCACACAACATCTTAATGTGGAGCTGGAGCAGTTCAAACTAACCCCTCCACCTGCCACACGGGCTCGTACCCCTGAATCGGCCCCACCTCTGCCCCCTGATGTCCTGAGTGTGACCCAGCAGAAGACACTCACCACTGCTCTTCAGTTTGCGGTTTCTCTGGGGATCTGCCCATACCTGGCTGCAGGAGTAGGAGTACCTCTGAGTCGCAGGTCAGCTTTTGGAGCTGTAGTGGAAGAACTTACTCAAAGTGGGACAAAGACAATAGAGGGACAACAGCGCCTTTTGACCACCACTAATGTCCTGATGAAGATGGCAGAGGTGGCTTCTCTGGCCACTCTTGTCTTCACTCGACATCTCGGAGATCTAATAGCAGCACTTTGCCAACTTGGATACCAGCCTTACAAAGATGATGAGGGCAAGGTAATGACATAGTATGTAAAGTATACAACGACTATTGTGATTTCTTCCTTGATTAGGTCAAAACCCTCAAAACAAAAACATATCTATCACATCCTATTTTTAACATGGATATATATTCTGCAGCCCCAGTTCAAACAATAACTTAGTATATTGGATGCTGGTCATTCTCTTAAATATAATGAAATTTCTGTACACTCAGGAGCTGAGTGCATATCAACGGAGGAAGTGTCAGGATGCCCTCCGAAACCTTCTTAGAAAAGTCTATCAACCAATAGTTATCAAGGAGTTGCTTATACTTCAAGGTGGCCCCAAGGTTTGCACAGATATAATTAATTTTATACATTAGACATACAAATGCTTATTGTAGGGTGTATGTGGTGTAAACAGGATGTTATCTTCACTCCTCAGGCTGGTCCAGTGGGGAGCTCCAGTGGCAGGGCTCCAGCCTGGCTCAGATGTCTGTGTGGTCAGCTGCTGTCAGAGCGTCTCGTCCAGCCACACGGAGTCCAGGCTGTGGTCCGGGCCATCCTGGAGGGAACAGGTGCAGATACGAACTAAGTACAAATTAACATGGCATGTGCCTAATTTTAATACCTCGTTGTGTTATCTTTTATCTTTAGGGGCAGAATCTGACTGGAGGAAATGTGACGGTGTGGCCAAAATCCTGGTGACATGTCCTCAACAGTCTACATCAGCTGACAGCTACTACAAACAAGTTTGTCCCCAGGTCAGCCAATCAGTTAAAAACTCACAACTCAACAGTTACAGTAATAACTTATTGGGGTAAACTAACATTTCTTGCATATTTCCGTCTTTGTTACAGTATCTATTGACATTCATCTGTACCTTGTGTTATTTAGATCCTGGAGCTGCTGCATTTCAAAGACAAGTTGACGGCTCAGCAATTTCAGCGAGTGGCAACAACAGCAGTGCTTTCTCTTGTCCAAGAGAAGACTACCTATGCTCAGCAGTACCTGCTCACTCCTATGTTCACACCTCTACAACACTGCATCACTCCATCTAGTTAGTAACACAAAAATATTTTACTTTGTGGGGAAAATGACAGTTTTGTAAATTTTGTAAAACCAGAAACATTTTTATTTTTACAAAGCAGGAACGGAGGAACACCTGTTGTGTTTTTGTACCTTTCAGACTTGGACCCATCTCAAGATGCTGTGGAAGAGTGGCAGCTGACACAATGTGTAGATGACGTGTACAAGGTGAGGACAGTGTAACAGGTTATATCTAGTTTTTACACTATGCCAGTGTCTTTGTCTGATCCACTCTCTGGTGTCTGTTGGTCTCAGGTTTGTGTGGTGGCGAACCGTCCCACAGCTCCTCTGCTCACAGCTTTAGAAGAGGTGCTGCCTGTTATCTTCACTCTCTTCTGTTTTACTAAGCAGAATGTCTCACATCTACGGTATTGTTTTATCCACCATAACAAAGTAAAAAAAGAACAATAAATACATTGATTCAATTTTGTATACAATATTTTCCAAAAGACAAATACCAGTACCACTTATGAATTATTACAATTATTGTGAAAATAAATTATAAAGATTTGCTCATTAACTTAAGTAATGCACAGTGAAGTGGTTTATGAAAGGATTATCGACTCATATATAGACACTGAAACATTGCAGATGTTATAAACTAAAAATCTATATACTGTATATGTTTCTCCAAAGTGCCCCTTGTCAGGAGATTTTGCTGTGGTACCTGAGCCAGTCTGACTCAAGTGCAGCTCTAGCTACACTGGGACAACTCTCAGGTCTGACACAACAGGGGCACCAGGTCGCAGCGGGCTTTCACTTTCGACCTGGCAGTGATGGAGGAGTAAGACTATGTTCGAGAGAAAACTGCAGGTAAGTTAAGCTATAAACATTTTTGAGTTTTAAGGAAGCAGTCTGAATAAACTTCTCGTTTGCCAGTGATGAAGATGATGCTCTTTATGATAAGTTGTCTGGAGAGCAGTGGAGGCTGGAGTGTCTGACTGAACTGCTGACTCAGCTCAAAGACAGTGACTTACCTGGAGACTTCTTTGTAGACCTTCTACAGGTGCAGTCCAGATTTATATTAATACTAATCTTTAATTTGGTCATCAAAGTAACACAGCCAGAGAATCAGTGTTAAATGTTTCTGTGTAGGAGCTCACTTGCTGGGCTGCAGAGGCTGATAAAGACAATGAAGTGAAGTTAAATGTGTCGGCCATGACTCTGCTGGAGGTGGAGCAGAGGTCACAGGCCAACACTGAGAGACAGGCTCAGAGGCTGGCTCTGCTTCAGGTGTTAGCAGCGATGGTCGAGTGTCTGCCACATACTTTACTGCTGAGGAAAACCACACAGGTCAGTTGGTGCAAATTAACCGGTATAAACAGCTTCTTTCCAATGAATCGTATGGTATTCGTATTGTTACAAGTACAGATGCACCAGCTTTTTCAGCCCCAATACCGATCTTAATATTTGGATCAACGGATACCCAATATTCACAGATACTAATGCAAAAACTAAAGGCATGTTATTATCAAAAAATATTACACCAAAATATGATAGAACTATGAACAGATTATCCTAAAAATAACAAACTTTTGTCATTTTTGAGGTACAGTGTAATTTCATTTTCCACTTTATTTATCCGCTCATAACTTGGAAAAAAATATAATAAATATCAGTTCCAGTATCGGCCACATTTACCAATCTACCAATCCAGCTGAAAGGTCTGGATCTGCACCTATATCCAATCTGGTATCGGTGCATCCCTAGTTACAAGAATGTATGATCTGAACTAAAATGTCTCTGATTGTCCTCTTTTATTAAAACACACAGTCAGCGTTTCATTTTTAGAGTTAGTACCAATAGTTTTTTTTACTTTTTATTGCAGCACTTTGTCCCATATACCTGTTGTTTGATCCACATTTCTGTTTTGTTTTTAGTCACACAGATGTATATCTGTAACTCCCAGTAGGTGTCACCTTCCACTCGTTTTTGCCTTCACCCTCAGAGGGGGATTTGAAATTAGGTGGTGCTCCCTTGAGAGGAGCTGTAAAGGAAGCAGGTCACGTTGAGTCATACTTTTATTACAGAAAAAAAAGTCTGTGTCCCAGGAGACAATGAGAACACTAAACAGGGATTTTAACTTGACACTTTTGTTTAGTGGTACTGTAGCTCCCAACACTCCCTCTCAGATAAGGAAATGTCTGACAGACTTTGATAAGATTAGTTTCTATTATAGGCCTGTTGTTCATGAATGCCTTTTTAAGGACTTAGTGTTGGAAAAACATAACAGAGAAAGACAAAAAAAATCATAAATGAATAGAGCTGCTTCACACAACACTGTCTTTGAAGCCAGTTGTTTTGATGTTCTCTTGCTCTATTATATGATTATCTGAGTTATCATTCTTTGTCTTATTTATACTGTATATTTCTGTTTCTAAGGTGGTGGACTTTGTGGTGTCATTGCTACACAGAGCCTGTGTAGGCCTCAGTCATGATCCTGGCTCCAGTTCTGAGAATCCAGTAGAAAGCCAGACTCTGAGTATGGGCATGGGCCTGGTGGCCACCCTCCTCTCAGTGCCTCAGGTACAACTAAAATTATGCTTTTATGCTATGGCTGTTTTTTCACAATGACACATATCCAGGTGTTTTATGGAGTATGGATTTAGATATAAATGATAACATAATAGAACAACCTAATTAAATGTAATTATTTATTTGCTATTGTGTGATATGATTTTAATTGTTTTTCCTCATTCATTAATTCCAGCTGAGCTCAGATGAATACAGCTGTATGTCTCACCTGCTCTCTCCTCTGGACACACTGTCTCATCTTCATCCTGAGGTCTTCATCCAGGAACTGGCCTCAAACCTTCGAGCTGTGATAGCCACACACGGCGCCTGCAAGCCTGACTCCCTCTTCACCTGCACTGTTCAATCCACACATAACCCCAACACATCAGCACAAACAAAGAAAAAACTAAAGACAAGCAACGTGACTAGTCCCTCTTCCACTGCACCTGGTACTTCTTATAAACCTGATGTGGTCAAAAACACACCTGTACAGCCGGCTGCCTTTGAGGGAGCAAAGGGCTCAGATCCCAGTGAGCTTCCATGTAAGCCTCTTTCTGATTGGTTCTTAGAGGCATGTGACCCTGATGTACCCACAAGAGCATTCGCTCTGAGAGGACTGACTCAGATGGTGCAAAGTCGAGACCCAGACACTGTCCAGGCTCAGGAGAAGGTCCTCGTGGTGGGTTTGCTCACATTTTGTCCACAAACTGAAAATAATGAAAAAACTCAAAAGCACAGATTTACCAGTTCTCAATTTTTTTCTCATCCTCTCCAAGGTCAATCTGTAGATGCCACAAGTATATTTTTCTATTTATAGATACGTAGATTTCTTTTCAGTAGCTAGTATTGGAGGATATCTTGATATATTAAATATTTGTACTACTATTGTATTACTTGTAGCATGTGTGCCTTTTTGGTCAGACTTTGCACACATTTATATTTAATAAGATACTTTTCTCTCCAGTGCTTCAATGGGCTCCATGTTCCCCAGGGACTTGTTAAGGTGGTACAAGCCAGAGAGAATAACAGTTCATTGAGTATTCCCTTTGTAGAACAGCTTCACTTTGGAATATCTTTCTGCACAAACATCGAGAGCACATTATTACACATATCAGTGTCTTTGATTGACCAATTATTTTTATTTACTTTAATTATATCCTCCTGTTATAATTTGCTAAGTCTAAGAATACATTTTATTCTCTCAGCCTTAGGCCTCTTATACCCCCTGGAGCTAATATTTGGATTATTCTCTTTGA
This sequence comes from Hypseleotris klunzingeri, assembly GCA_036025195.1. Taxonomy (NCBI): domain Eukaryota; kingdom Metazoa; phylum Chordata; class Actinopteri; order Gobiiformes; family Eleotridae; genus Hypseleotris; species Hypseleotris klunzingeri. The sequence continues at coordinate 6,352 of JAVQJW010400959.1, forward strand.
CACAAAAGATAATTTATACTGTGCCAGTATTGATTGAAGAGTTATTGTGCTGGAAGTGAGCTGAAATCTGTTGGCCCATCTGCGCACTAATATAACACAGCCATTGTCAATAGAAAAAAACCTTCATTTTTATTTCGAAAAATGATCATGCATACACCACAAGAATATATAGGATAGAAATGCAATGGTAATATTTTAACATTGTATTTCAGTTGACAAAGTATTTGTTTTTTTGTCGTTGTGTCTCATAGCTCTTTTTAGAAAACCTGGAGCATGAAGATTCATTTATCTACCTTTCAGCCATTCAAGGTATATTATTATAAAAACCCTGACTGTACTAAACACGCCTTGTTTTAGTGTTGCATCAACAATGAAATCTAAAAAGGACTTTGTGTCTATGTGCAGTGACGTATTGATAATTCTGTAGGTTTGTGTTTTTATACTTTATTCTCTGTGTAGGTTTGGCAGCTCTGGCTGATTCCTATCCCGACAGGATCTTGGAGAGGCTGCTACAAGACTTCCAGAGCGGACCCTCTTTGCCTACATCTAACAAAGAACGCTCACTGGAGACTCGGCTCAAAATGGGAGAGGTGTTAATGAGGGCTAGCAGGGCCATGGGTGAGCTGTTACACTGTAGCTGTATATATCGAGAATATTCACTGTATGTTTTTTCTAGTCCTCTTTAGACTAAAATAACTTTTTTTTAAAATATTCAGTTTATTTCTTCAGTCAAGACAAAAAAATCAAATATTTCAGTGTTTCCTCTAGGTTTTTAGTCTAGTCTAGTTTAAAATTTTAACATAGATTAATTTGATTGTTACACAAAAAAATCAAAAGTTGCTCTGACTTTTGATGAACTACTGTAGATTTTAAACATAGAAACACAATTATAATGTATTAATGTGCTGTGCCTCATTATTTTGCCTCTATAAATATATACTGTATATAGCCTAAAATTCCGGCGGGTGGAGGGTGCCATTGGAGGTAGGTAGGGGAAACATTGTAATTATATAAGTAACACGTAAATTTTGGAATTTTCACCCATTGAATAATCGTTTAAAATAATTGTGATTTAAATTTTGACAAAAATAATTGTTATCAGTTTCTCTGTAATCGAGCAGCCCTAATCCAGACACAAAAGCCACAGTACAGGCCTGTTTTCTTGCCAACATCTCTTCACAAGGGTGGTTGTAGCTCATCAGTGCGCTTCTAGCTAGTTGCCATTAAACTAATTCCACGACACAATGAAGTGGTTTGTCTACTCAATTCACAGAGGGCTATGTTTGTTCTTCTAGTACCCAGGTGCCAACATCTGTCTTTAGCCAGACTGCTCTTGGTCACTAAGCCAGTAGTCTCAATTGTCCTTTTATGGTTGAGGATAGAAATTCACTAAAAAGCTGGGAAGATTTGCTGCTGCATCTGTTTTTGCAGGTGGTGTCTACTGATGCTGATTCAGTTGATGGGGCTTGTGCATGTTCTAGACCGCTTAAACTGTATAAGCATTATTCTGTATTGTGTATTATTCTACCACATAATCCAACATTAACACTACACATTAAACTAATCCTTACGTACGCTTATAAGGAGATGGTCCTTGATTGTAGTTTACAGTTTTTTTTTTACAAGTTTGTTAAAAGACAAACATGCTAAAGAATTATAGTAAATAAACATTCATGTCAAATCAAATGCAATCATTATTATTTTCTTTATTATGCTTTAAACACACTAATTGGTATTTTCCATTGTGTGTCTTTACTATAGGTGAACTGGCGCCTCACTTGGGTCGTCCTCTGCTGGGGGTCTTTCTACAGGGCACCAAAGATCTGGACCACAGCGTCAGAACCAGCAGTTTGTCCAATCTTGGAGAGCTGTGTCAAAGACTGGACTATGCATTGGGACCCCTGGCTCAGGAGGTGAGTATTTAGAAGCTTACTTATTAGAAGCACATTAATTTATGCTCTCATCTCTTCATCAACATCAAATTGTGATAAATTAGAAACTATGATCTTAGCTTAATTAAAAATTGTGATATTATATTTTTACCATATCACCCACCTCTAATTATATTGCCAATTGCTATATGTATTTTCCTAGGTGTCTGCTGTACCTGTTTTTTTGTACATGTGTGTGCTGGTTACCATGTCTGATTCGATCCATTCGCTCTGAGCTCAGCAGGGAATTGAAGCTGACTCGAGGTGTTTTTGACAAAGGGACATGTTTCTTCTTTACATTGACAGCTCAGCTCCTGCCTGACTGCGCTGATAAAGACAGAGAAGGAAGCAGAGGTGAGGAGGGCTGCTGTCCACGTCATTGCTCTTCTGCTGCGAGGCCTCAGCGACAAAACCACACAGGTATATAAAAATGTAAAACATACAACATTCTTTCATATAATTAGCTAAGTCAACAACATGATGGCTATTTAATTTGATTTATTTATTTAGGTCTGTTAAAGTACCTTTTTGGGACAAATATTTAATTTATTTAAAATATTTATTTACTTAAATATTTTCTAAATTAAAATAGATCCTGTGTTCATGTAAAGTGGGACCTTTGTGATTAAAAATTTCAAATAAAACAGCTTAGAATACCTCACCTTTATTTAGTAGCAATTAAGCATTATTATCTGTGTAATTGCAAATAATAGAACAAAATATAACACTTACTAGATACTGGAACACAAATGTTTACAAATATGCATTGATTTACATGAGATTATACTTTACATAACCGCATCAATGGTGTATATGCTTTGAAAATAATCTACTAGCTGGCTGTTAATGTTAAAGCTAATACTTAGCCAATGCCTAATAGTGTGTAGTTACTAAAAAGCGTTAACAAATGTTATGTAAACAAATGTAAGATCTAAAATGGCTGATTTATGCTGCTTTAGGGTTATATGTGTTTGCTGCCCTTTAACAAACTGGCAGGCCAAAAGTTCAAGGATCAGCATGGACCTTTGTGTGTCTCCATAGCTCAAGAATGTGTGGTCTCCTCTGGTTTAATAAGACTTTGTGTGAGAGGCCTGTGACAGCTCCTGTAATCTGCCTGTCACTGGGATTACAGATTACAGAGTCTATGGAGTTTCTCACCACCACAGGAAGCAGAGCCTCCTTTTAACTCGGAAACACTTGAGGATGTCATTAGTGTAATTTAATGCTTTCTCTCAAAGTCTTGTTAGTTTGAGTGAAAGCAGTTCGATCCACAAAGCCCAAATATAGAGATCAGTAACTTTAAATAATTACACAGAACGACACTATGACAATGCCTTTAACATGTATATCCTCAATTTTCATTTCTGCATGTAAATTAAAATATCCTGAGTTTCATATTAGGTTAAATACAGTAACATTAGCTGTAGTCCAGTCTGGCAGAATGAAAGCCACTGTCCCTGCTGGGCTCTTGTTGAAGCTTGTTGTTAGAGGAACAGCTGGAGCAGAGCTGCTCTAATGACACACAGTGACATGGGAACAGAGCGGGGGGCAGAGGCGCGGTATGGACATGAGAGAGACGGTCTAATTAACCTAACAGGCTACTGGGTTATCTTGCAAAATCATTTAGTGAGCGCTAAAGGCAAAATAGCAGCTATTTTAGTTTAAGAATGCAATAAAAAAACTACGTATCACCACATGCAAAAAGATTAAATTCATTTATGGTTATTGAAAACACTTAATTGGTAAGTAACTTTTTTCACTGGATTAGCCACGGTGGCCTATGAGCCTAAGTTCATGTCAGGCCCTGTATATAACCTATAGCGTCTTTTGCCCACTCTGGCAGGTCCTGGGTGATGTCTTGTTGGAACTGTATCGAGCCCTGAAGTGGGTGGTGCGCTCAGACCCGGACAGTGTGGTGGTGCTGCACGCCCAGCTCGCCCTGGAGGAGCTGGACCACGTTATGAGGAAGTTCATCTTTCCAGAACAAAAGCTGGAAAAGAAGATAGTCGTCCTGCCATAGAGAATGAAATATTATAGACTCAGTAGGTTGACACGCTCAACACCAGAACGATGTGCACAGTGGTATTCAAGAGGGCTCTCTGTGAAGAGTTAAACCTATCTAGTATTTCAATGTTCAGGAATGGCTAAAACAATTATGACCAGAAGTAACAGTGTAACAATGATGCATATGTCTATTACACATATTTCTTTTACAAAAAGGACTTTATTTTGGAATATAAATGCTCTTTTTTTTTTTACTCATGGCTTGTGCCACAAGCTCTTCAGACTGTGCTAATTTAGATCTAATACACTAAAACTGTATGTTCTGTATTTTAA
>JAVQJW010401018.1:0-10664 GCA_036025195.1 Hypseleotris klunzingeri
AAATATGTACAAAGCAAAATTCTGTTAGTTTTACCGTCTATTCTTGTCTGTCATTTATTTGTCGTAATCTTCTGGATACTCCTATAAGCCAAACAGCAGTTTTCCATTGCTGCGCATACAGCCTTTGATTAAAAAAATCGATAGCCAGTTTATTTAGATTCATTAAAGCAGCTCTGCCAGCACAGCTTTAATAAGAGCAGACTTGTGCTGTAGAATTAATTCAGATTGATAGTGTTTGCGTCATGCCTTTTCATCTGATGTGAACACAACCTGTTTTGTTTCCCCACATACAGCTGGAGTGTCATCAGGAGAAGTCTCTAATTCAATTTTCTGACTCAGCTTAATGTGTTGTCATGAGTCACCCATGGTTCAAAGTGATGGCTACAAAGGATTCGCAGAGATATGCCTGGTGAAGTGGGGCTGGTGTCCTCCCCTCAGAGCAAGCACCAAATGAAGAACAGAGCCGCCCTGGATTTTATAATCTGCCGCAGTTTTCTCATCGTTCCTGAAGGATTCAGAAAGAGGGTTGACATATACAAGAGACAATATGTCAATTATAAATAACAAGAATATACAAATCTTACATTTGTTTGCCACTGTAGATTAGCCTTTGCTGCTGAGGTGGGATGCCTTCCTTCTCCTCCACTCTTTCTTTAATCCTCTCCACCTTTTGTTGGACACAACGCACATAAAACAGCTCAGGCTCAACTCAGGCAGCATGCATTACCCAAAATCTCACTATACCTTGTCTGTAGGCTCAATATCAATCTCTATCTCCTTTCCCGTGAGAGTCTGTAAAAATAAAAAATCTCATAAACATTAAGATGATCAATTTAACATTTAACAACCATTAGGCCATAAGGACTACAATAACATACGCATATATTTTTATTGTGTGCTAATTGTCAGTTTGAGGCTTACCTTTACTTTTATTAGCATCTTGTCGTTGTTTTCTTTGGATAAAAGATATATAGATGTTTTATATGTCCAAAATGTAATGTAATTTGTGAAAATAAAGTAGGAAAAATAAGTACGATTTTCTCCAAAAATCAATGAAGACTTCCTGTGTCACTCGGAAAATGGTCCCCGGCTCATTGTAGTTAGGTAACGCGACAGTTCCACCAGAACTTTATTCTATTTTCTTTGCTTCATTTAATTATGAAAGTCACACAACATATTTTACAGTCATTTAGATGAGTATAACTCGAATACCTCAACTAAATATACTATCAAACTGCATTTAAACTTAAAATTACCTTTGCGACAGGACGTCAAGTGGAGCAAAGCGGATGTTCCGTTTGTAGTTTTTTGTAAGAATCTGACAATGATTTGAATCTCAGAAAGAACTACACGGCGGGTGACAACGGCGTCCTCTCTAAATCCTCCCCCGCCAATGTTGAAAGGAAGCGGGCCATACGTCTACAAAGGGAGTATCATAAGTGACCGAGCATTCCGTTCTCAAGGTAATAACATTTTTATTATAATGTAATATATATCTTACGATATATAACATATAATAATAGTTTATCTGCGTTTTAGATAGTGCAATGCAACATTGCAATGCAACTCTTTCTTACTGAAAGCGCACCACCTTGAATTTTGACATCTAGGTTCTATATTTCTGACCTGTGCGTGCAGCATGGTTTATTGTGAGCAGTGACACTTTATTATTTTGTCGTATGTGAGCACACAAACTATTTAAATCATTGTTGCGATGGAAAAATACACACCAAGTACTTAGACGCCCTAAATTAAAGTACTGTACTTGTATTATTTGTACTTGACTGATAATTTTCACATGTAATAAAAAGAACATTATAACACACTGGTATACCAGCGGATGTGTAATTTACACATATAATGTATATTTCACATCTGGACTGTAGTATACCTCTATTGGTCCGCCCCAAAGACAAGTTCCCTAACTTCAGACAGAGCAATGCAGTCTATCTGCTTCTTCAACTATAAAAAGCCAGTCTAGGTGACAGACATCTAACCATTTGTCTTTTATCTTTTACAGAAAAAACTGAACAAGACTATTCAACATGCCTCGCATTGAAAATGACATCAAGCTCGACTTCAAGGATGTCCTTCTTCGACCAAAGCGGAGCACACTCAAATCCAGGAGTGAGGTCAGTAACGTCCATAACCTGTTTAGTGTCAACACATTCAGCATAAAATGGGACTATTGTTTGTAGGAACCTATTGTGATTACATTGTCATGCATATTCTACTCTACTGTATACTAAAAACAATAATGTGTATGTTGATATCCACGTCAATTCTAAAACCATTCACTATAAATATGCACTGAAACACTTGTAATTACAGGTGGACCTAACGAGGAGCTTTACCTTCAGAAACTCAAAAGGCAGCTACAATGGCATTCCCATCATTGCAGCCAACATGGACACAGTTGGAACTTTTGAGATGGCCCTGGCTCTACACCAGGTCAGTCTTCACATTATTATTCTACATATATCGCACACATACTGAATGATGCTGTCATTAGAAATATTTGTTTTTCATTCTTCCCCTCTCTTTAACAGTTTAGCCTTTTCACAGCAATCCACAAGCACTACTCTAAAGATGACTGGGTGGAGTTTGCCAAAAAGCACCCTGAATGTCTGGAGGTACTAATTGTTTAAATTTGACTTAGTATGTGCATCTGTGTTGAGGGATTAACTTTAATTATTTAATATTTTGTGTCTGACAGAGCCTGGCTGTCAGTACAGGGACCGGTGAAGGAGACTTTGAGAAGATTTCGGCCATTGTAGAAGCAGTGCCCCAGCTCAAGTATATTTGTGTGGATGTGGCCAATGGCTACTCTGAACACTTTGTCCACTTTGTCAAAGATGTCAGAGAAAAGTTCCCCTCTCATACGATCATGGTGTGTATATGTCTTTCAAGGTTTAAATAGAATACTAATCTTGAATAATAATTTACACTGTGTAAATTTCTAGGCAGGCAATGTTGTGACTGGAGAGATGGTTGAAGAGTTGATCCTAGCTGGTGCGGACATCATCAAAGTAGGAATTGGACCAGGTAATTACTATTACTATGAAGCTGCACTACATTATCTTTGATTATTTGAACAAAGTTGAATAATTGTTTTTTTTTTTTTAGGATCTGTCTGCACTACACGCAAAAAGACAGGGGTCGGATATCCCCAACTTAGTGCTGTAATTGAATGTGCAGATGCAGCCCATGGTTTAGGTGGACATATTATTTCTGTAAGTAATTGTGTCCTGCTTATTTATTTATTTATTTATTCATGTATTATAATGCAATAATTCTGATGTCCTTCACACAGGATGGAGGATGCACATGTCCTGGAGATGTTTCAAAAGCTTTTGGTAATTTTCTTCTTATGAACTTATCAATATTTTTTGTCATTTCTTGTTATTACTTTTTTGTTTCTTTCTTAGGTGCTGGGGCTGATTTTGTAATGCTTGGCGGTATGCTTGCTGGCCACACAGAGAGCGGCGGCGAGACAATCGAAAAGAATGGCAAGAAATACAAGCTGTTTTATGGCATGAGCTCTGACACGGCTATGAGAAAGCACGCGGGAGGAGTGGCCGACTACAGGTCAGACTTGTAGTTAAGTATATAAGATAGGCATTATAGTCTCATCACTGTTATAAAGTAATGTTATTTGCCTGCAGAGCGTCAGAGGGGAAGACAGTCGAGGTTCCCTTCAAAGGCCCTGTTGAGGACACCATTAAAGACGTCCTGGGAGGTGTCCGCTCCACCTGCACTTATGTCGGCGCGGGCAAACTGAAGGAGCTGAGTCGTAGGACCACTTTCATACGAGTCACACAGCAGCTCAACACTGTGTTTGGCAATGACAGCTGAATGTCTCGCCTGTATTGAGTTCTAAGTGCTTTAAGCAGAGATGCGCAGCAGGTTTATACATTCCCTTTACTTATTCTTTCCTTATTTTATTGTTTTGTTTTTAAAGCTGCCTTTAGACTTGCAAGTATTAAGGGTCCACAGACAAGTGTCAATCAAGGTTTTGGCTGCTTTTTGCATTCCTGTTGATGTCTTTTACATTTATGCAAACCTGATAAAGTAGGTACAGTTATAGAAACAATGTCTTACACTTATATTTATGTAACTAAACTGCCATAAAACTAAAACAGTAATTTACTGTTTATTTCATGTGCTGCACTTTGAAAGATACTATATTCCTTATTGTTACAAGAAAGAAATCTGTTTTACTATAATTTTACCCTAAAATATTAAACGTTTTATACCACAGCAGTGCCACTGAAAATGTAGGGAATGACGCACAATAAACATGAAAAAAAAACACTTTGCAATTGATATCTGCTTTATTCGTAAATGAAAAATCCATAAAAAGCAACTCGTCTACACACATTTTCAGACTTCTCTTTTCAGCATTTACAGTTCTTGCACCACTGGATAGAGCCAAACCCCTAAAACTAAATAAATCCGTGATAGCTCTCTATTTAGCAACAACTACTAGCATTAATATAATATTGTTCATATTAAAGCATTAAAAACAACAACTGGTAAAAATATAACACCAAAATAAAAAAGGATTAACATGTCAATTTTATATGTATGGGCACCATCAACATTACAAAGTCAACACCAATTAGACTAGTTTACAAATTAGCTCTGTGATGCATATGCCCCCAATAATCGCTCCACAACCACATGTGTTAGATGACCTACTCAGGCCAAATGAGCTTGTATTTTGGAGGTGATGACGTGAACCACAAGAACACGTCCAATAGTACTGAGGAGTGAAGTGGTCATTTTCATTTCCCAGCTTCACAAAGGGGATCAGGTTTTTGTCATAAGTGCTAACCTCACATGTGAACACCAGGTGTCTCTGGTACTGTTCAGTTCTACTAAAGAAGGACAGTGTAGAAGCACCAAAGTCCCAAACCGCCTCGACTGTTTCAGGTGGTGCTCCCTTCTCTCCATCTGCCCCCTGACTGGACATAATGTGAGTGGAGACTTTGTGTGTTTTTTGCTTATTTTGTTTTTGCATATCACATTCTCTAATAGAGACTTCTGCAGTGTTAGATGTTTCATTACATGTGTCATCGTATTCTGTGGAAAGGGCAGACAACTGATTACCTTCACAGCTAAGTCCATAGAGTGGTCCATCTTTCAGATTCTTCACAAACTGTTTGTCACACAAACCAATGATCCAGTCATAATCCTGTGGAAGATCAATGACCCATCTGCTAATTCTATCAGAGCTAGCTGTACTCTGGATGAGGAGAGTTGCAGAACAGTTGCTTGTAGTTCTACTGTAGAACACCTGTCTTTTGTCTGGGGACAGTGCCATGCCAGTGGAAAACACCTGAGGTTCAAAGACCAGATCTTCAGCACTGGGAAACAACTCCTGGTGGTTTTCAGGATCAACCATCATCAACACAGATCCCCCAAACTCTACATATTCTTCTAACAGTTTTTCACCACTTTGTCGTAATTCTTTGATCAGTTTGTCTCGGTCAGTGCCAGGCTCCAGCCCTTTCCTCAAGTCCACAGCCTTGGCCTTCTCTACATCCTGATTGACCTGCGCATACATCTGCAGGAATCTGTAGGTGTCCTTCTCCTTCTGGGCAGCCAGGATGCTGTTTTTGCTCGTCTGAATAGCCACCATGCGAGCAGAGACTGAACTCTGAACATTAGCCAAAGTAATGTCTCGCAGGTTAGAGACAGCCTCAATGAGCCGTACACTTGAACAAGTCAGCTTCTCTTTTTCACTCTTCTCCCACTTCTCCAGGCTCAAGTTGTCATCATCAGTTTTAAACAGCAGATCCCTCTGGTCTGTGTTGAGTTTCTCTATAAGCTCTTTGTGAGCTGTAGAGAAAGTCTTCATATTGTGTAATCGGTGCTGGTCTTCAATGGCACAGGAAACACATACACAGGTCATGTCGTCCAGACAGTAGTACTCCACGAGTTTGCCATGTTGGGGGCACTTGGTAGCTCCACCTAAAGTCATGGGCTCAGTCAGAGGATGTGTCTGCAGCAGCACTGGGGTAGTGAGGTGGGCCTGGAGGTGCTGCACGCACATGGAGATCTCACACTTCATGCAGGTCTTCCGTGCTGGCTTTCTCTCTTCCTCTGGACACATTTCACAAAAAATAACTGGCAACTGACTTGATTTGCTGTCATCCATGTCTGTAGTCAGTGAAAAATGTTCTTGAGCCTAATGTGAATAGTCTACTGTACTGTATGCCTCTTTACTGCAAGAATCACTTCCGCACTAGCAAATGAGTTTTTGTTTCCTGAGAATCACGTAGCTACCAAGGCACACCCATGATAAACATTGATTTTCTTGTGCAGGTTATTGACATTTACAACCTTTGACAATGATTAACCACTTGTAGTTATAATATAAATCTTGATGATTTACTTATTTAAAAGGCAACCAAATTATATGTGTATATGTGTATAAATGCTCATATTTAAAAGGCTCATATCATATTTAAAGAAAAATGAATAACACAACAGCAGGGCATCTAGCAAATTTTCACAATGGTCCCAGAAAATGTTTTTTTTCCAGTAAGTTCATTGTATATTCCACTTTTTTTTTCTTTGCAACATTATAGGCTACCTTTTACATATGAGTTAGTTCATATGTTAATTATTGATTAAGGAAACTAAATATACATTTTTAATTGTAGGTATTAAAAAACTAGTCCAAGTAATATTTTGAAGAATAAATGGAGGGTGGAGAAGATAGGAGGAAGATGCAGAGGAGGAAGCTGAGAAGACAGGGAATAAAGTGGCAAAGAAAAGTTAGATGATGTGGCCTAAAACAGAAATGCCACAACCTTTTAAGTGGCAAATCAGTTGGACTGGTTGCCATTCTCAGATATGTTACTGCCATAAAAGTAAAATTATAATGTACAGGTAATTTCTGTGCTGCACTTGGAAATATAGGCTACTGTTAAATTCCCCATGAATGTTACAAGAAAAAGTGTGTTTTACTTAAATTTTATCTGCTAATTTAAACAGCTGTATATAGACCTTTTCTCAACCAGTCCTGTCTCCAATGGGAAACCTATTGTACATGTTTTTAGTGATTTATATGGTTTGAATGTCTGTATTCATTTATTTTTCCTCTCTGAATTATTTTAGATCTATTAGAGAATTAGACAGAATTATACGTTATTATTATTATTTATAATCCACACAGAATCAAACAATTTGGATTTTTGTGCCCGACCACTAGAGGGAGCAAAGTCCACGACAAAAGAAACCCATCATTTTCCACATAGACCTAGCTTTGCAATATAAATGTATTAAAATTTAACTTTATGGAAATTATATTTGATAACATTACAGCCATAATGTTAGCATGTGTGGTATGCTTCATAATACAAGTATGTCTGGTATGGCATGATTAATATTTATCCCTCTAGATCTAGTTTACATAGGCTGCCAAACATGTTAAAAATGAATATTAAAAAATCTAATGAAAAATTCCCATATTTAGAAGGCTGTCAAATTAAAATGTAAAGTCTAGGTTACATAATGTACTATAAATAAAATATATAAATATTATTTTACTTTACAATGGACGTACCACTGAAAGGTGCCACTGCCAGCTTTTTTCGCGTTTCAAAGTAGGACATGTTCCTTCCAACTTGACATCTGCACTTGCACAAGTAAAAAGTGTATACGTATATAGATATTTTTGTTTAGGCTACTTAGTACGGACATATTAACATAGATTAACCTGTGTGTTACCTGATGTGTCCGTGTCCGGATGGTTTGAGGAAGGGTTCTTCGTTCAACTGCTGACATACACAGCATAGCAGTTAATCCTTAGCTAGATTATAAAATAATTGGAAATAGTAAGGTAAGTAAATATTTTAATGTAAATGTTTTTTTAAAACTTTATAACATATATGATAGGTTTGCTACAGTATGCCTTATAACAGCGATATTCAAATTGCGGAAGAATGTAAGCTAGCATTTGTGCTATTTATGGCGGTACTTTGCATTAGTGTCTTGCCGTTGGTGTTTGTGTAGGGCAGGGGTCAGCAACGTTTTGAATAAACCCTTAAAATATTTGTCATATCTGTTCAAAATTCCGGAATGGAGGCAAAAGTGAGTTGATTTTACAAAAAAAGTATATATAGTGCTCATCAACATTTCTGTAAGGAGTTGTCCAGTAAGAATTTTACCTTCAGTCAAAATTCTATGTAACCTACAATAAATAAACATACAATGTGAGATACATTCACTAATGTTTACTAAACATGCTCTAACATTACCCACATGGAGCAGAGTGGTTGATATTTGATATTTGATATTTTTATTTTATTGCTACGTTAAAATAAACTTTCTTGATTTTGGATAACCAGATGACAGCTCTGAAAACCATTGGTTGCCTATGTCTGGTGAAAGCAGTTTGTTTTAATCTCGTATAGACCTCATTTAGATCTGGCTTAGTTTTAGTTTTGTCCTGGTTTGGACCTGATTTAGATATGGTTAGTTTTGTCCTACACATCTTTTCTGTGGTCTCCAGATCTGGTTTGTTTTTTATTTAAACCTAATTTTAGTCTACCGTAATACAGCATTTCTTTATCAATAGGTATCAATTTTCTTACAAAAATAGTTTAGCCTATCTGACCTGATTTAATGCATTTTTTTCTTTTCTTCTTCAAAGGGATGAGGCAGAAAATAAATGGAGGCCTGTACAGCACCAGGCATAAGAGCTGCCATGATGCTGCACCACAATGTAATCTCGCCCCAGCGGCCTTCAGTACAAACCAGAATGGCACGTTATGTCTCCCTCTGATGTCTGAAAACCACAAGATAATTTGGGTACGCTCGGACCAGGTTAACATTCCACTGGACAAAGTAGCCGAGCTGGACAAGTCTTTCAGCAGATTTCCTTACCTAACACAGAGGCAAACAATTTCACTAGCACAGCACTGCTCCCTACATCCCGACCAGGTGAAGGTGTGGTTTATGGCACAGAGACTTTGCTACGGGATCAGCTGGGATTCAAAAGACATACACGAGATGCGGAGAAAAATGCTGGGACAGCCTAAGAGAAAGCAGCGCAAAAATGTGTATGAGAAGGAAAACATGAAAAAGATTAAACTAAACAGAGAGGATGAGTGTGATGCTGAAGAGGAAGCTCACAGTCAGACACTTGTTAAAATTGAGCAACCAAGAAATCACGAGAAGGGGTCTGAAGAAGATGCAGAAGAGGACAAAGTGAAGCAAAACAGGGGAAGAACACAGCCAAGCCCTGATGTAAAGGAAGTGGCAATGAACAGTCAAATAGTATGGCCTAAAATCGAAACAGCACAAGCACCTCAACAGACAAATTCTGATGGACTGTTTGCCCCTTGCTCCAAATCAGACAACACATCACTGAAGGAAACCAGTGGTGAACCGACTTTTGTAATCCAAGATGATTGTCATGATAAAAGCCCATCGCTTCTTTTCCAGCCTCAAGTTTTATCTTCACAGAGACCTTTACTGCCCAAAGAAGAGCTAAAAACAACCAGTCCTCTCCCCCTTCCCATGCCAGCTGCTACTACAAAGGAGTTGCAAACCTCCAATGTTATTGAAGGCTCTCAAATCGGAAAACAGGAGAGGGTTAAAAAAAGAAGACGCGAGTTTATCACCCGATTGAACTGGAGAATAAAGACACCTCGTCAGCTGGCAATCATGAAGGTGGAGTTCGCCAAGTACCAGTATCCCAACGACATGCAGTACAAGCACATGTCCGTGTTGACCGGTATGCCCCGTAACGGCTTGGTGCAATGGTTTAGAGACATGCGCTATTTGATCAAGAAAGCCAAGCCTCGCTGGTTGACTGTGGATCAGCACAGGAGGGCAGTGGACAACGTTGTGTCTGAACAACGTATTAGAAGAATGAGGAAGATGGAAAAATTAAGGGAGAAGAGAGCGAGGAAGGAGAAGAGGGAGAGGAAGAGGGGCCAGGAGCCTTGCAGTAACAACGCTCACCTGGCACTGGACGTTTGGCAGAATCAACAGTGAAGAAAGATTGTTTGTTATAACTCGTTTTCATATTAGTTAAAACGTATTGATTTTACAATATGAAACTTTCCAGTTCTTGTACATGAAATGGTTTTTACATCCATTCTAAATTATGTTACACTGTTTACGAGTTCTTAGCAGATTTAAAAAAAAAAGTGATTGTTGAAGTTTGATCAACTGAAATTTTCAAATAAATTGTTAAGAATAATTCAAAAGTGAAGCATTTATTGCAGATAATCTGAAAATATGTGATTTAAAAACAATAGCAGCTACCACAATCTAATCTGCAAAAGTTATTGCATGTTTAAAAACAAACACCAACATTTATTCATTATCAAACTCTCATTCATGTTTTTATTACTTTAATTCTGGTTGTAAACATTGCACTGTATATTTAAAGTTCCAGTACCTGATTGTCTTTTCAGAGCTAAGAGAGAGAGATAGACTGTTGAAATTCAAACCTAAGCCCCGCCCCTAGCTCCTTTCTCACCTCTCCCTAACTCTAAGTCTGCATAGCAACTGGATGCAATAGCCAATGGGGTTTTTGCTGAAGTCCCTGGGCTTCAGGAGGCTTGTGATTGGATAAGATCTACCCGTCCCTGCGTTGGATTTCCTCCAATCTCCACTGAGTGTTCATTTCTTAAAATTGC
>JAVQJW010401035.1:0-12012 GCA_036025195.1 Hypseleotris klunzingeri
GTGAGGGACATGTGTGAATGTACAGTATATGTGTGAAGGGACGTGTATAAGGGACATGTGAGGGACATGTGTGAATGTACAGTATATGTGTGAAGGGACGTGTATAAGGGATATGTGTGAAGGGACGTGTATAAGGGGACATGTGAGGGACATGTGTGAATGTACAGTATATGTGTGAAGGGACGTGTATAAGGGGACATGTGTGAAGGGATATGTGTGAGGGGACATTTGTGAAGGGAGTGTATGTGCTCACCCCCAGAGTTTTTGGCTCCATTTTAAGGTGGGACTGGAGCTGTCTCGGGGACAGTGACCCCAGCACAGGCACAGGCACAGGCACCACTTCTTTGTCGTTCTCAGCCATCTTCCATAAAAGCAACACAAGGACAATATAGTAATTTTTTGGGCTTTAGCGAAAGTAGCTTCAGCTATTTACAGGTCTTTGGAAAGGCCTCTGATCTGTTGTTGCTCTTTTGTGTTATACACACTAAAAATTTTATAACCTATGTTGATGCTGCTACATCACAGGTCCGGTTAATATGACCAGAGATTGTGTAGGGGCAAAGTTACACCTCTAATCCAACCTTAAAAGATACAGTTAACCCAGCATTTTCTTGGTCCATATTTGACCCAGCACTGTGTAACCACTTGGGTTATTTTAAACCCAGCATTTTTAGTGTGTACTGAATAAAGTAGCCTTGCACAGAGGCCCACCAGAGTATAGCAGGATTCAGTCTGTGTACTCAAATGTGAAATGCCCTTCCCACAGTACAATGTCATTGCCATGCACCTTGAAACAGAGGGCCTACATAGGCTATTCAAGTCATCGACATATAATAATTAGGTAGGCAACTTTTTAATGGCAAATTAGTGCCTTTATTTTTTTGTTACCAACTTTTTGTTGCTGTCTGGTGGTAAGTCATAGCCTATAAGACATGGCACAGTACAACATTAAGCCCGCAATATATGACTGTGTATGTGCCCAAAAATCAAGTATTTCTATCGCTGCGTTATTGCTGCGTCGCTACGTGATGTGAGGGGTGCTGCAGTGCGCACTCCTCTGTCCTGAACATGTCCTGGAGAACTGCAGCGATGTCAAGTTCAGTTTGTGTGCGCCGTGCACGCTGAGCCTCTGTGAGCGTCCCGTCCTGTGTGCCGTGTTCTTACCTGGACTGTAGACTGGTCAGTCTTGCCTCTTTAGCTAAAACCCAGCGTGTCCGCTGACAGATCTCGGTATGTCCTGGACGGCCGATGAGGTGATGCTGCGGTGCTGCTGAGTCTGGGCGTGTTCAGATGCTCATGGCGCTGCTGCAGCCCGTGTGCTGCTTCAGGACTTCTCTAAAGTTACCGAGAGGCGGTGCAGCCCACTGCGGAGTGGACAGCGACACTAACGAGCTCAGTACAGACCAACACTGACGAAAGCGAATGCTGATATTGATTTGATTTGATTTACAGTTTTATTAAAAACACAGGTTCAGGATAGAAAATTAATCTCATGTCAAGGTCCGTGGTCCATCTATGGTTTCATTCAAAAGTTTAATTTCAGAGGACAATAGCCTAATGTTAGAATTTTGATATGGAACCAATGTAGTTTTTGAATAATACAATAGGCCTATATAACTTTCTTTTTAGAACACATTACTGAAATGTATGAAATTAACATGTACAGCTAAACACAGGCAGCAATCAAAACGGATACATCTGAGACAGTTTTAGTAAAACTGACCAATTATAGTGCAGCAGCAGGTCCTGAAAGAATAATTCATATAAACATGAAAAAAAGAAAAGCAACAAATCATTGAGAAATCACAGAGCTTGGTCAGACAGCCATACTAGTGGCCACCAGTTTCAGATTGTTTTGGATGAAAAAATAAAACAAAAAACAAACAGAAATATGGTACTGCCCCTGAATTTGAATAGGTTGAATGCACTTGTTTTATTTCCAACCCTTTGTTAAAACTACCATCTTGAGCCCAGCCCATACCATATCAGTTGTGAGGAATGGATGTGCAGATACTATATATCATTACAACAATTTCAGCATGTCCTATAGACATTATTTTTGGTAGCAGATAACCAGATACCACATTTTATGAAATGGCTACAAAACAGCTGCCGGACCTGAAGTGAATCTGAACAACTACAGTTCAGAAAAAAGCAAAAGTACCAGATACATACATGTTAGCACCTTCACTTGTGTCTGCTCAAAATAAATGCATTGGCACTTGTGTCAAAACTTATTACTGAGCCTTTCAAGTTGTCTGATTCTTTTATATTCTGTGTCCCAGTCCTCTTCTGAGTACCATGTCAAATTGGGATATTAGGCAGATGCCCATTAGAAGCGGAGCTGCTTGAGTGTCCGTTGTACTGGACTTTGGGCCGAGGCTCCGTGGGGCTCCGTCTGTCTGACAGTCTGGTTGGGGTGGGTGGTTGTGGGGCAGTTCTGTTGTGACAGTGCTGTCTGACAGTGTACATAATAAGAGTTAGCAGCGTGCTGAGGCACAAAACCAGCAGACCTGTCACTATCAGCAGCTCCTTCAGGTAGCAGGGGCCCCCAGGGGCCATTGCAGCCTTCTCTTCTCTAAACTCAGTGTTTCTGTGCATAGGCCGGTCCGTCTCGGCGGTGCTGCCTCTCCCAGGTGACGTGCTCTCTCTCTCTGCAGGGGTGCTGGCCTGTGCGGCCAACAGCCTGGGCACTGTCCTGTGCTCTGTGACTGTCTCTGTGGCAGGACCAGGAGGGGTCTGTGGGTAGGGGGAGCTGTTCTGTTTCACCTGATACACAGCCATAGTCTGCTGGTAGCCGTTCTCCACAGACACACACAGGTAATGTCCAAGTGTGGCCGGAGTAGCCACAAAGCTCAGGCTGCCGTCCTCCAGCAACAGGTAGAGGTGAGGGGACAGGCGGCTGTTGGGACGCTCCCACATCTGCTGGGACAGACGAGAGGCAGCGGGACAGTGCAGCTGTACCACCTCATTCAGAGAGACAGACACCAATACACCAGGAGGACACAGAGCTGTGAGACACAGGACAAACATCAAATATGAATAACAGGGCTAAAATCTTAATACTAGGACCATGACAATGAAACATATTTTATTGTCAATTCTAACATTATCTTATAAATAAAGTTTAAAATACAGAGTGAAGAAGAACTAAAGACGCACCTGTGGGCATCTTTGGTCCAAAAAGTGCCCTATGCATGAGGGAGCCAGTGTTACAGACCTCTTCTATGTTACCTCTGTCCACGTCCTGGGCCCTGGAGCAATACAGTCAGTCAGTATTCATATTCAGACTTGTAGTTCAGTCAATGTGTGCTACTTACAGCTTCCCTCTGGAGCCCTGGACCTCCACACACATCCTGCTGCCACTGTCCCAGCCACAGAAGGGGTCTCTGCTCAGCACACACTGAGCACACGTCCAGTAGAAGGAACAGTTGGACGTCGGGAGCCTCAGGACTCCTTCAGACGTCCCAATAAAGATCACACCCTGTTGATAACAACTTCAGATTAAAGCACAATTCACCCTTTTAATGCCATCTATGTAAAAAAATAAAAGGATGTACCATAAAAAATACTAAATAAAAAGAGGGGCTAACTTTTAAGCAGGAGAACAACCCTGTACATGTGCGCTTTGATCATGTGTTAGAATTAGAACACAGACTGAAGTAGTGTACCTTGGCTGTTGAGAGCTTCATGTTAGTGACTGGCTGAGGCTTCTCAAACACTTGAACCTCCTCGATGATGTGTGGCCCAGTCTGAAGCAGCACCACCTTGTGGAGGCAACCAGACACTGACAGAAAACATTGCAACATGAATTGTTTGCGGTGAAAGGGTGCTATTGTTTATAGTACTGGCAGTTGAGGCATGTTCTGACTCAGATGTTGTACCTGTGAGCAGAAACAGTGTAGTATACAGTTTTCCGTTGGCCGCTCTGACTCTCTGCACACTGATGTGATGGTAGCTGTGTTCTGACACCAGGGTCAGTTTCCTGTCAGCAGGACGCACGCTCTCATCAGCCAAAAAGTTCTCTTTGATGAAGCGCAATGCATTATCTGAGGCATTGTGCAAGCCACACTGAAGGGCAATAAAGACACGTGAAACATTTAGACTGACTTTTTCTTTTTAAGTCAACAGAAAATATGCTGCAGATTTGTCTGTGACCACACAGACAAAGCTGACACTGAGGCTTAAGAACTACAATATAATTGGAGTACAACGCTTCAAGCTCAAATACAGAATGGACAGCCTACAAACTGTTGTAAGCTATAACTTTTATGTGGTCACTGTGTGTTAAATGTTCAAGAATCTAACTATGTACAAATGATGCTGTTAATTCATTTGTGTTTGCCGTTTGAAGCTCACCTCTCCTGGGTTGGCGATCTTCTCCTGGACCCGGGAGCTCCACTGTAGTGTGTCTCTGTTCAGGACCTTGTAGTTCCCAGAGAACACAGACTTGATGTCCCTGAGGCTGAAGGAGCACACTGCAGACTGACCAGAGTTCACTGACCTGGCACACAGAACAGATAGGACGCTGATTCTGTGTGGTGCTTCAATGTGAAAAGACAGACTAATCCATAATAAACCAGGACATTTCAAAAGCTTTTCAGCAGGGGCCAAATTATGTGTGAAAAAAGTGTGAAGATATTTAAGTTCCACAACCATCAATTTAAAAATATTAGATCACCAAAACACCCAAATTATTACAAACAAATCAATAATAGTGCCAAACAACACTCAAAAGATTGAGTCTTGTGAAACATTGGCAAGTGACTTTTCCTACTTTGTTTGAGCTGCCTTAGTGGAAGTCTGCACTCTCCTTGTGCCTTGTAGTGTACATATTTGTACTATACTCAGCAGGGGGAAAGTGTCAGGAGGGATGAAGTGGGGGATGGGCCTCTGACTGTCTGACAGAAAAGCAGGATAGGGAGGAAAAGTGGATATTCTTTGAAAAAAATGCTACATCCAGACTGTAATCCTGATCACTCCCAAGATCAAATCACTTCTTCATCCCTGGCCTTTGAATGTTTCATCCAAATTTGTGCAGTAGTTATTGAGTAAAGTTGCTAACAGACACACACACGCACGCCAGTGGATCTTATTACAATAATAAACAAGAATAAATTCAGGCTTAAAAATATACTACTGAAACCAAACAGGTGACTTTCTGACACTTTGTAAGTGCAATCAACTATACATTTTATCTTTAAAGCAAAGGGCCACACTTTGGACAGTTCTACCATAAACCAAAGTTACGTTTGTTCAGTATGTATCTCACCACTGAGATGTGAAGATGCTGTAGAAGAGTGTATCATCTGAAGGAGCTCCCTCTGCTGCTGGGAGGATGTCAATGTCCTGGATGATGTTGTAAGGCAGTTCTCCATCACTCTGACAGAGCAGCTGAGCTTTGGCAAATGTAGTCCAGCGCCGCTGCAGTGTCCGCTGGCCCCCAGTGTCACTCTAAACAACACAGAAGAGGTCACTCCCCCAATTATATTATTTACTCTTACAATGCAAATAACTATTTGATCTAACAAGCTTTAAATGCAGTTGCAATAAAGGAGAAAGTCTTACTATGCATATCTGGGAAACACGGGAAACCAGGAATTTGTCAATAAAATCATATTCTCTGCCCACTTCACTGAAGAAGAAATAGATCTTCTCTTCTTTAGGAAGAAATATTGAGCTGACAAATGTTGGATCTAAAAAGAACAAAGGTCAGTGGTCAGTACTGTAAAAAGGACCTGACATTTTTGATCAGATTTCAGAACAGCTGCTTGAAGAGTTGCAACTTCAATTGAGGACATTTTTGTACAGTGGGAAACATAATCACATAGAGTGTTTGGAAAACACAGAATAACCTCTTGGAATTAAGTGACTGGAATGACATCCGATCTCCAGACATCTCCAAGTCACTAGAGTAACGAGGAGGTCAGTGAAGAATGGAGCAGAGGACTCACCCTCGAGCCATCCTAATGTGTCATCTAACTTCAGGTCTCCACGCTGGCCCTCACTGAGGTGTCGAGAGATGACGGGACGATTCCCTCTGTAGTCAGCCACTGTCCCTGTGTACAGCTCCCCATCTGAGCCACAATAGACACTTTAGGAAAAAGTCCTAAAGGTACATCTACAACACCAACTATGTTTATTACAACTGTGGATTAAAGCAGGAAACTTGTCTTACCCACAGTGATGGCTGTGTGGCGTTGATATGGATCATAGGGACAGCGTCCTCTTCCTTCGTCTGATCTTTCACTCATTGACAGTGTCTCAACATCCTGAATAAGAAAAATATCTGTCGATTTCATACATTTGTACATATTTACAATATATGCTTAGTAGTCTTATAGTCTTACAATGTACATGCAGCGTGGGCTGAAAGCAAAGGTTCCACAGGCATAAATGTGGGTGTCATTCAAAAACTCCAGGACACGGATAAAGTTAGGACAGTCTGCCTACAGACAAGAAACATAAAAATATGATTTTTATTCATAAGACAGGTTAAAGCCGATTTCAATCAGTAAAAAATATACTTGCCATTTTTTTGCCTTTCATGGAACATTGTTCAGTGTCTTTTTCTGAAGGGCTCCACTCCAGCTGAACAGATTAAACAAATAAACAGTTGAAGCATGACCCTTGTCCCACTTTGCGATAACATAAATCTGCTAGTTCAACAATAATACTGTTCATGAACTAAAATTTATTTATTTTTCACTCCGTGAGTTATCCAAGTTATCGTAATGTAATAGGTGAAATATGTTAGTGGAGTGATTATTGGTACCTTTCTGGTGAGCAGGATAGCATCTTTGTGGCTAATATCCAGCGCTAAAACAACATCCTGTGCTCCAACATACAGGGTGTCCTGGTCAGGGCTGAGCAGCAGTGTGGTGCTGTTCTGGACGTCTGGGCGTCTGAAGGAGGTGAAGCTCCTCCCGGGACTGCCTGTTCAGTACATGCTCACATTAAACCTGCACACTCCAGCAATACTAATGAGACATACACAAAGTAACTCTGTATCATGTGCACGCGCAAGTTGTTGCCATTGGCATGGTTTGTTAAAAAATATAAAAACACACAATGTGAGATTCCTGGTTAAGCTTGCTGAGTTGTGCCTAAATCCAGGATTTCCTGTCTCACAACGTGGCTCCCTTTTCAGCCTGGTGGGATCACTATAGTAGCAGCAGAGCTAACCTGCTCCAGCTTTGTTCCAGAGTTTGGGTTATGGATTTTTTTTTTCTTTTATTCACTGGTGCTACATTCCTTAATTGTGTTTGACCACTTCAAAATATGTGTAGACAGAACTGCTGCATAGCTTTCACTAAAGAGTCCAAAGTGAGTAATCTACAAAGTTAAGTGTAGTCACCGCTCCAGGCATCACACAGGAAAGTTCTGTAATTTTCAATGATGAGCAAAATTTTAGATTTAAATTTAAAAGTAAAAAGAATCACTTGAAGTTGCTCGGACCCTTTCAAGTGCATGTGCTCAAACGTAAGTTAACTGTTTGATACAGGTTAAGGCTTTTAGAGGATAGGTCTACAAACGTACAATTGTGTAATAGCATTTACCCCTTAGGTAAAGTGAATGAAATAAATAATGTAAAAAAGTAAAACCAGTTACTGACCGATTGTGAAGGAGACTCTGGGAGTGAGTTTGCTCTGACAGTGGCTCAGAAACAGAAGTAACAGAACCACAGAGAGACATTGCTGTGGACGCTGCATCTCCATTGACACACTGCAGGGTCACACTGCAGGGTCACTCAGACTCCTGTGGGTCAGAGGAGGTCACAGGGGTCATCCATGTGCATATGCACTGACACTGCACCATGCCGTCATCTGTAACACACAGAACTGCAGGTGACTGGTGAGGCAACAGCGAGAAAGTTATTATAATGCACCCTGATTGCATATTAAATCTACTGTATGTTAACTTCATTGCACACCTGTGCTAATCCTAACACACACAAGTCATAAGGTAAAAGTCCGTCACGTGACTGACGTGCTGTGGCTATGATAATTATGCCAGCCCAGACCTACTGTACTGCATTTGAAGCAAGCCCTTTGGCACACTCACCGCTCATCGGACAAAAACAGTCTCAAACGCCGCCGTCATTTGGAACTCCCATGCATGCTGCAAGTGATCTTCAACGATCCAGCCTACACTTTGCGCTTCCCAAACACAGAGCAAACACGTGTTCCCACAGTTCAACAGGTCAGCGCCCTACTGCGTCTGACCATCTGCAGCCGTGAATTAACCCTTTCATCACTTTTCTTGTCCGTTTCCTGGACTCAAACACTACACAAAAGTAAAACGTTGAAGACAAAACAGAGTGACTGGCTACAGATATGGGCCAGTACGCACAAGTCTGGCTTTGTAGAGATTGCTTCGTCCTACGGCGTCCCTCCCCACAGATACACAGCGAGTGAAAGAATCCGCTTTCATCACCACCACAATAACAGACCCCAAACCCCTCACAATCAGAACCACAGCGCACCCCAAAGGACACATCCACATACTACATGACACGAATATTGCACGGTAGCGCTCCACGGATGTGACTCAGGAGAAGAGGGCAAGAAGATTAGGCTAGTTATCAGAGGTGGACCGTAGTAATCACTTTTTTTTTACTGTTACATTTGCTTGTGGACTTTTTTCAATAAAATGTACTTCTTAGAGTAGTTTTTCCTGAACCATACTATTACTTTTACTTGAGAATCACCACATCTGTCTGTTAAGTTTTTGTGCCCTTAGTAGTTTTTTATGTTAATTATTATTTACTGGCTACTCTACCCACCCCTGAAACTAATTACATGTAAGTACAGTCTTTTGTTAAAAATATATGTAAACGATGCAGATAGCGTACAATAACCTACATAGCCTACATCAGATGTATCAGATTATTAAAAAAAAAGATACAGCAGTCTATTATCTTCCAGGAGTGTCTGTAGTAGGCCCCTAGGCCCAGCTTATTCATGTGGGAATTGTCCATCATAGATTTAATGGATCTGGCATCAGCAAAGCAGCCTATCATCATGCCACACCCATTGATCTGATACAGCATTGTCTCTGACAGTGGATATTCACAGATAGCCATAGTTTTAGCAAAAAGATCACCCACTCTCTGGGCTAAATTCTGAGACAGCACTAAATTCTAGAGCCAGGCTGGCCTACACAACAGAAGTGTTTGTAGAACTCACCAGAGTGCAGCTGGTCTAGTAAAAGCTAAAGGTGTCTTTTAGTGAAGGACTGTCAGAAGTCATCTTCACTGAAACAGCGCCTTCTCCTGCAGATCATTGCCTGGTCCCACTCACACTGCAGGAACTTTCCAGTTAGCCACTTCATGTGAACACTGGAGGGAAAGGACTGAGTAGGAGCACTAATAAGGAGTAAAGAAGATTGACTAGGATTAGCAATGACCTGGAAAAGCCACAGGCTGACGACTAAAGCTTTAGTCACCAGCATCAAACATGGAGCTGCAAGCAAAAGCCTCTGTTCCATTGTTATCACACTAGCATTTTTTACATTAACTACAGTATGTCACTACTCACTTGAGTAATCTATGTAGAGTACAATTGATGATTTGAATTAAGCACATTTTCATTATTATCTAAGCAAATATGGATTTGAATATGACTGAACTACTGTCTGACACTGAGCATTTTGCCCTGCTTCATGTGAAGAGCAAAGACATGGCTGGGATGTTTCCCACTGCAGTCTGCCTGATGTTGGGGGTTTATCTTTATGGTGCCACTGAGGCTGGTAAGATTTTGCCAAATGAATACATTCATTTATTTTCTTCACAAACTCTAAATCAAAATGCATGATGGGGTTGTCTTCACAGAGCAGAGGGATGACCAGTGTTGTGTCTACTCGGACTCAAACCAATGGTACGAGTTATTCTGATACTTACGCTAACTGTTACCTGTAGCATTACAAACAACAAAAACACACTTCAAGAGGCACAAGCCAGAGGGAGTTATTTCTGTTTCATTCGGCTTATTGTCTCTGGAAGGATGATGGGAGAGACCTGCCTGGTGCAAATGAATTATATTGTATTAATGCATGTTAGTTAACAGATGATAGTGTGTAATCTAAATTGGAAGTGAGATGTTCTGACAAATGTTATTATTTGTTTCCAGCCCTTTTCCAATAACTTCAGTTGATGGTGAGAAC
This sequence comes from Hypseleotris klunzingeri, assembly GCA_036025195.1. Taxonomy (NCBI): domain Eukaryota; kingdom Metazoa; phylum Chordata; class Actinopteri; order Gobiiformes; family Eleotridae; genus Hypseleotris; species Hypseleotris klunzingeri. The sequence goes on from JAVQJW010401035.1 coordinate 10,165, forward strand.
ATTACATTCAGACAACACATAATTGTTGTGATGGAGGAGGAGCTGTCGGTCGTCCAGTCAGCCCTTTACCTTTTTGGGAGGCATCCTTTAACATCAGTGCTAATGAGGTTTCTCAACAACACCTTTGAGATAGTCAAAGGAACACTCTCTCGTTCTGCAGCAGAACATGAGCTCACTCTCCTGGGCCATGGAACCAATGAGACAGCTCTTCTCTCTGGACAGACTCCGGATCAGCTGGTCCGAATGGTGTGGTCTTTAAACCAGCAACTGGGCTCCAGTGTTCTGATCAGCATAGAAGTGGTTAGCTGTAACCTGGGCAAGAGCACATCATTTATATCCCAGATGATCTATGGCCTCAGGTCTCGAAACATTCTCACCAAAGTGTTCTTTTACAACTCTTTAGTGTCCGTCAGTCCCACCGGTGACATCATGACTGAGGCCATGGGTGTCTGGAGGTCACATGACCACACGAGGAAGGTTACAGCAGAACTGGACATAAGTGGGGCAGTTCTAATGACAGCACAGCTGGGCTGTTCAGGACCAGAGTCCAGGGGCTATGAAGGACATGTGCTATTTTTTCACAAATTAGACTGGCCAAGTCATCCTCAGATGTTTGTTCCTAAAGAGCTGCGAAAAAAGTATGCATCTATTGACTGTCTAGAGGGGCTGACATGGAGCCTGTTCTTCGAAGAAAGCGAAAAACGACGGGCTCCAGATTATTCTCCAGAACAGGACCAAAGAAACCTAACAGCTGTTTGGCTAACAACACAAACAGAAGATACCATGGTGTTCAAGCACATTTCTACCATTCAAGACCTACTAGTAGAAATCCGTTACAGCGCAAGAGAAGAAACATCCTTTTACACTTACTATGTTCTGAATGAGTGTGTGTATAGTGTGCACTGGACTAATCTAAGTGTAAGTTTGGCTGGGAAGTTCATACGCGCTGACAAAAGAGAGGAGATGGAGCATTTCTTGCAGAACTTCAGTGATGAGGCTGGATCCATCCAGACTCTTCAACAGGGCCTAAAAGCATCCAAGTTTCACGAGTTCTGTCGACAGACCTTCCAGTTCCACCACTGCAGCTACAACTGTGAGCTCTGGGGACAGTACTTCATGGCAGCTGTCTTCTCTGCTTCTGTTGTTAACTTCCGGATATTCTCGCTGTTCCTCATGAGTGTGATTGGCTGTGAGGTGGGCCGTTTCCGTGGCATGGACTCATCCCTCTGCACGTCTTTCATGGGAGACCTTCACCCGATGGTGAGTGATCAGCCCTGGCCAACGTGGCAGCGCCGAGGCTTTTATGGTGGCACAGTTCAGGACTACGAGCAGGCCCCTCAGGAGCAGCAGATCTGGTTAGATCAAGTGGTGGCCAAAGAAAACACCCTCTACACCCACTCCAAACAGATCATGAACGTAGTGGACCACGATGAACAAACTGAACTGGAAATCTTCGGCCGGGTTAAGGTCATGAATAAGTATGTCTTCTCGTCTTACCTGGAGTACTTTCGTGGCACACCAGAGGGAAAGAAACTTAAGACTGGATGTATCTTCACTTCCCCAGAGAATGTCCAACCCTGACACTAAAACACCATCTCTCAAACTGAAGTGGTGAAGAAAATGATAATAATGCCTCTTGAATGAATATGAAGACTGACATTTTGATCACAGTCAATTTCTATAACCTTCAATTGTATTAGGTTCTAATAATATTAATAAAAATTATAAAAATCCACAAAAAGTTCTCCTAAATCTGTACTACAAACAGCAGTGACACCATTGGCTAGTTTAAGATTTAGTCCAATCCCAGACAAAATGTTTCAATGCATTAAATTTTTTGACTATTTC
>JAVQJW010402091.1:0-11010 GCA_036025195.1 Hypseleotris klunzingeri
CCGGCCCCCCCCCCCCCCCCCCCCCCAACGATAAGATAATTCTCTGGAGCCGCCACTGTTTCCCATGAACCTTTAGGTTTTCACTGTAGCGGAAGTGTTGCGTGATTGGTTAACAGGCGCCATTCAAAACCAATGCGCGGCGGATGGTGAAGTTTGCACGATAACAAGATTTAGGATTTAGCATATTTTCTCGTAACTGTAACATAAACTTCACAGTATGTCGGTCAGGTTCACTTAACTTTACAAATAAAAGGCCATTCTTCTTACTCAAGTAAGTTATAATTAAGTTTCATTACCGGGTTAAAGGGTTTAACGTCTGTGTACTTTGCTAACACTTGTCGAAAGGGATAACCGTGGCTTCTGATTTTGGGTAAAACGATTGTGGCGTTTGTGTTTTACAGCCAACATGAAGTGTTTAAAAGTGGACGAATATATAAAGCGTACTGCCTCAGTGAAGGAAACTAAGCTTTTGCGTCTGGAGCTTCAGGTTAGTAAATTTACTACATTTCTGAACTAGCCTACCTATCAAAACATACAAACAAACAACAAAATCATACTTTCAGACAGTATTTTGCGTTCATTCATGAATAATTCATATTTTCCAGAGTTATGTAGAGGGGCAGCCAGGTCTTCAAGGGCGAACATTGTGTGACAGAGTGATCCGTGCATGTAACCACCAACTTGGAGCTAACAACTCTGATGCACATATCAGTGAGCTGGTGAAGCTGGTCAAGGTTGCAGTTAATGGCTATGATAGCTCTGGTAAAAATGCGGCACAAAGCAGTCCGTTTTACATGGAGAAGATCATTTTTCATATTCTGAAGAAGCTGAGCTCACTGGAAGTCCACAGTCTCTGCAGTGATGTGGCAGAGCTGCTCCATGCCAGGCTAATTCAAGCAGAGCAAGTATGTCCAAAACGGTATATGTATTTGTGATGTTTATTTGTTCTTACTTTAACTATACAACTGTTGTGATTTTGTAGTGCGAGGATTACACTGTCCTGGTGAGGAGCAGCTTCTCTGTTCTGTGGAATCAACTGTCCTCAACCAAAGACAACAAAACAGTCCATACTCCAGGGGACAAACTTCACTGCCAGTTACAGGCCCTCAGCTTTCTTCTCTTGTTGGATTCAGAAAGTGACAAATCATCAGCCTCAAAAGCTCCAATTTATGCACAGGATGCTGTGTGGCAGTTTGAAAACAGTCTTGGAGTGGTGGCGAAGGAAGATTCAAGCTTTTTATTTGAGGAAATGCTCAAGTTTTTCTCTAAATTGTGGATTAGCCAAACAGTTTTAGAAGAAAATACAGACCATCAGCATACAAAGAAATCAAGTCTGCATTCCATTTTTCAGATTGCTTTAATCATCACCAAGGTGTTTTGTAAAGCTGGACACTATGACATAGCCACTACTTTACTGGATAAAATTGAGAGCAAAGTCAGAGAGCTTGTTGATTGCCAGTATACAGCTCTTGTCCAGGGAAAAATGGCTGTTAAAATCCATGCGGCTCTAAAGGCATCACAGGACTTTGGGCATTTTTTGATTGAATGTGCCAGAGCGCTGAGGTCCCTGTCCACTACTTTTGGAGACACTGAAGCTAATGCTGTTCTGGAAGGATGTGGGCTGGTGGTGTGGGCTGTAGAGAGCAGCCACACAAAGGCTCTGAGTGGTCCACTGCTCCTGGCCTGGTTCTCTTTTCTGGAGGAACATCAGGAATATATATCCAAAGTACTAAATAAGGTTCGTAACTGTAAAAAGTTACATTGGTTTTTATAAAAACTTTTGGTCTACCAAAATACTTAAACATGTATGATTACATCACATGTATGATTTTACTTTACATTTACATTTGCTATTTTTTGACAGAATTCAGTCTGCCCGGCTGAAAACAACAGACTTCAACAGGTTCTTTGCCTCAGCATTTACCAGGGCTTTGTGTTTGCTTATGAGAGCATGCAAGCATCACAGGTAGTTCAACAATGTTTGACAAATTGTACACCATAGAGCTCATTTGATCACACCATCCTTTCTGTTTTAGCTGGAAGACAGTGCTGTATTAGACCGGGTGCTGCTGTTCTGCCAAGCGACTGCTGGACAGATGATGACAGAACTACACAAGCTGAACAATGAAAACCTATGCATCAAAGCAGGTATTTTTATGAGCCTCCCCATGTTGTAGATTATTAAAAGTAATTGTTGCCAGAGTGGAATCTTTGTTTTCCAAATTCCAATACCCATCTGACTTGCAGTGGTTGCTGTCAGCAATTTAGCGTGTGGACTGTACAACAGACGTCTCTATGAGCAGGCCTTTATTCTCCTGGAAATCCTGTGTAAGGATCTTTCCAAAAAGCATCTCAGTTCACTTTCAGCTGATAGGGTAAGTTAACACTAACATCATAAATATATTAAGTATGCATCAGTTTTACTTTGCGCCCACTAAAATGATTTTATTTGTTAATCTGTATGTTGCAATATCTAGTTGAATCGTCCATTCATGCTCGCCGTGCAGACATCTCGGCGTGCTGGACAGCTGGAGCGTGCCCTGGACTGGGTGATTCTGTGGCTGAAGGTTCTTGGAGACAAAATTATAGACTATATCTCTGAACCAGTGTCATTGTGGGTCAAAACAAAGATGGATGCCGCCCGAAACGCAGACGAGGACATCAGACTGAGGTGCAATTAAAAAATTAAAAGTGCATTTCAACAATAATGAAGATCTTACAATCCTTTGATTTACATTTAAGGATTTTGATTTTTTGAACTCTGGCTAGTTTATGGTGATAAGGATTTGATGCATTATGGTGAAATTGTGTTTTTATGGGATTTTATGCACTCTTTTTCATAAAATTTCAAACCTGTTTCTTTTTACTCTATTTGTGTACAGGACATTACGAGATGGCTTTAGCCCTGATGTACCTGAGGAGGGGGTCATGCTCTGCCTTTTGGACGAAGAGCTGCGTGCCTATAAGGAGATCCCAGGGGACACAGCCCAGGAGCGATACAACACACTGTGTGACCTACTGGATATCTGCCACGAGGAGAGCCCCCACACTCACCTGCGAGCTGTCTACCTCTGTGAAATGGCACAAGTTGTGTGTTTCCAGGATTTTAGTGAACAAACTGACTGGTAGGAGCTTTTGTTTATCACCATAACCTAAATAAATAATAGGAAATAACACATTTTAAATTGATTATGAATTTCCTGTTTTTCCTCACAGTACTGCAGTTGATTTTACCCATGAGGCTTTGCGACTTTTGGAAGCTGAACCCAGGACTCCAAAGGATTCGGATAAACTGACCGATGACAAGGCCCATGCTTTATTGTGGCTGTATATCTGCACACTTGAGAAAAATCTTCAAGAGGTAAGCGCTTGCATGTAATATTTAGCTTGATGTCTTAAAATAGTCCATGGCTTAACTTTAAACTTTTAGTATTTATTTATGTTATTTATATGTTTTTTTGTCAGGCTATTGCAAGAGACAAGAAGCGGCAAGAGTTGCGAGACCAAACCCAGTCTGTAACTAATCCTGTATGGACCAATGATTTTGAATACGAAGACAAGCAGAAGAGTCAGGACAGTATTACAGTCTATGAAGGCCTGCATTTCAGCCTTGACGCACAAAACAGTAGGTGGTCCTAACTTGTTTTTTGTCATGATTATGTTAATTGTTATATATTAAAATTGACTTCTCATTTCAGAGCTGTGCCAGCCTTTGGAGAGGGCTTTGTCTGATTGGTCGGCTCTTCTAAAACGTGGTGCCCTACCTTCTGTCAGAAATCCAAAACAGACCTGTAACTCTATTGCTATAATGGCTGCTCTCTTTAGACTTATGGGAAAGGTGGTCATAATTCATTCAAGAAATTATCTGTTTTTCTTTACTATGTTATTGATTCGCAAAATGTTCTGAATACAATTTTTTTGGGTAGCCTTTAAAAGCAGTGGAAGCGTATCAACTTGCAATTGGACTTGCACAGAAGCTCGGAGAAGCCCATTGTTGTGCCACTTATCTTTGTCAATCAGCCAGTCTACTCCTGGATATGGGCACACCACAAATAGCTTTGGTAATGTTTTTTGTCAGATTGTGTCTTCAGATGTATCTAATTATTGTGTTGCACGTTATAAATATTTTTTTCTAATGTAAACCTCAACATTTAGGTCCAAATTGAACAAGCAGAGAAGTTTCTGTCTTCAGAGACCACTGCTGAAGGTCCTTCCTCACTCTCAGTGCTCGCTACTCTGTTGAAGGCTCAGTACTGCTATAGCATGGGACAAGTGAGTAGCTCTTGTCTTGTTTATACTTTGCTTATAATATATCAAATCTAATATTATGGCACACATTGGGATAGTTATGTCTGTAATAATCAATTTTCCGCTGAAGCTCCATTTTACATTGTTTTGGGGATTACATACTTCTTTATTCTCAACCAGGTGAATCGTGGGGTACCTTATTTGTGTGAAGTGCTCAAAGAGGCCAGTGAGCAAAAATTGTCCAAAAGCTGGTACCTGCTTCGAGCTCGGACTCTGCAGACGGTCTGCTCCTATCTTTGCCTTGACACCAACTCACTTACACAAGCCCAGAGGAATCTTATTCACCAACATGGTTTGTTCATACGGCCACTTCACAAGTATAAATGTAGTTGGTTCTACATACTCACAAAGTCTGTTTTTTTTATTTCAGGTATTAATAGCCCAGACACTGCTATATATGAAAGTCTGAAGCTCTTCTGTAGTCTCCTGGTCACTCTTGTGGGTAAAGGCCTTTACGGGAACAACGGTGGCAGTCAGGATGTGCGCTTTGTTGACCAGGGTATGTTTGACTCATACAGCTAATTATTTTGGCCATTATACTCTCTTTTGACCCTGTCTTTTTATTTTTATTTTGATGGCAAACAGGGGATAACCTGTCTCTAAAGTGGCAGCTGCTCTCTGATCTGCTAGCCTGCTCTATGAAGATGGTGTCTGTGAGGAGCAGCTCTGGAGCCGTTAATGATGCCAGGCTTCAGTGTCTGGAGGCTCTTAAACTAGCCATTAAACTACAAGCACTCAGCCAGTATGTTTCACGCACACACAGGGACAGCTTTTATTTGTGTTAATTAGTTTAATAGACATGTTCTTATATTCCTAACACACACTTAGGGTCGTGATGCACCTTTTGTTTGCTATGTGGTACTGTGGTAGTAGACAGTGAAGAAACTTTTTTTGTACACTTTTTCAGCAACTAAAAATAGACAAAATGTACAGATATGACAGTTCACAAACAGTTTCATCCTATCAGTATCTTACTCTGAAGGACACTGTTGTTTATAACCATATTTAACATTACAGATGTGCAGAGCTGTTGGTGGTGAAGGCTGAGTTGGAGCTGCTGCAGGGAGAGAAAGAGGAGAGTGGATGTGATTTGGACAAAGTCAGAAACCTTCTGGAGCTTTGTACAGGTTAGTCACATGTACTGTTATGATTACCTAACTGTATGGCTGGGTCATTCATTACCACCTGTGCATTCAAAGTGTCACGTGTTTAATATTTAAATTAAACACTTTTTTTTAGACATTTCAGATCAGAAGTCAGACATGAAAATCAAGCCGAGAAAAGGCCGTCCAGCACAGAGGCCTGACTCTCCGCTCCCAGTTGAGGAGGATGATTTGAAGGACATCTTGAGCACCAGGTGGATCGCCAAAGAGCCTGTTTTGACTGACCTTACCAGCTCCCCTCCTCTGAAAGCCCTACCCCGGCGCTGGCTCTCATCTCTCTCACACAAATCTGATTGTCAGTGCTGCGTCTGCTCCGAGCCCTGTCTGGGACGTGTCACTGTCCGGTGGGCGGCCACACGTGCCGATCTGGACCTCCAACTAGATCCAGACCAAGCTAAAGTTGGACTAAACCTACACTGGGCAGCTTTAGCTCGCTCCAAGAATATATCAGCAAAACTTGGAGTGAAAATAGCAAAGATCTTTGCTGAAAAACCCACTAAACCCCACTTTTTGCATGACATTGTAGCTCAAATGTACCTCCGAATTGCCTTATGTGGTCTTGATTCAAGAATGGGCAAAGTTTGCAATCCATGGAAAGTGCTAGAAGCTGGGTTAGCATTTGTTGAGTCTACCCCTAACCCTGTAATACAACCAATCAAAGCAGGCTTAATGACAACTAAAGCTATTCTATCACTAATCACCATAGCCTCAAAAAATGGCTGTCCACCAGAAGAGCTTTTTGCTCACATTTGGGAATGGAAACCACCAAAACAAATGGATGAGATGAAGATAAAGAACAAAATGGTTCCTCCTACACCCGTAGCCAAGAAAGAGGCCAAAATAACAAAGGATGGTGCAAAAAATGGTCATATAGACAAGCAGAAAGAGTTGAAGAACCCCAAGATTGTCAAACCTAAAGTTGAGGTCACAGGTTCCTCATCCAGAGCAAAAGTCCTGGTTCCCATGACTCCAGTGATGCCCAAGTCCAAGTCGTCATCTGGAGAGTTGGGTGTCTTTGATTTCAACACAGCAGTACCCACACTGGCTTGCACACCGGTCCATAAAGTAAAACCTCCAGCCTCAGCGCAGAAAGCACCAAAAACAGTCTCAAAGTTACAGTTTCAGGTTTATGAAGAGATGTCACCAGAACAAGAGAAACCCCAGCCTGTCCCTGCTGCCCCCAGACGCACCAGAAGACTACGCTTTAAGGTTAGTGTTAGATTTACTTTGACCTCTGCCCCTCAATTTGTGATATTGGATATAAAACATGCATAAAACAAACACACTTTCTGCTCTTTTTAGAGCCTTGTATGCAAGTAGGTTTTCTTAAAGATGTACAGTAGTCTGAAGATTTCCTCAAATAAAAAGTTGTTGGAAAATAAAAGAAAGCATTATCTGACCCTGTTCTATGATGTAACATAGTTAATCTAAATAATTATCATTTTACTTTAGCCTCTCCACTGGCCTCTACAGACCACAGACCACCCACTTTACATAGAACAGTGTCAGATAGTAAATAAGCATGAATTTATTTGTTTAGGAACTAACTTTGTTAAGAAATTAACTGATCCACATTAATTACATTCATCTTTGTGTGTATTTTTTCATTTTTGTCCTACAGGCTGACTTCAGTGATGAGAGTGACTCTGAAGCTAATACTAAGACAGCTCCCAAAAAAGAAGTGGAGGTTCCCAAAACACGCTCTGCCGGTAGAAAACCAGTCCACAGCAGTAAAGCAGGCCCCGATCCACCTGCTGCTCCAGATAAAACACCTGTTGCCAAGAGGTTGGGTCGAAAGAAGAGCACTACAGCCCTGAGTCAAACCGTGTCGTCTGATGAAGAGGAGCAAACGAGACGAGGAAGATCAAAGAGAGCAACCAGAGGAACCAAGGCCGAGAGCGAAGTGTTGGAGGAACCAGACAAAATGAGAACCATCGATGAAGAAACCACTGACGTCCTGGACATGAGCATCGAGGAGCTGCGGGCATCGGACACTGACAATGATGAGGTTTCATCTCAAGGCATGGGTAAGGCTATACAATTATAAGTTGTGTCTAGAGCCCTTTCTATTAATCTGTCATGGTAAAACATGATAGTATCTGAAATTAATTTACACTCAATATTTCAAATGGCTTATATGACATTTACACTTTTTTTATACACAGATTTCGAGGTCCTGAGAAGAGATATGATTTTAAATAAAGATGATCTGTTTGAGCTGAAGAGTCGGGATAATCTCAGAGAGGGTTCACCGACCGGGCTGCCTCATACTGACTTCAGGCCAAGTAAGCCATTTGAGTTGTTAAAATAGTGAGTAATTTGTATTATTGTAAAAACTAAAAAGATGTTTTTCCCACAGACAATGTTTCTTTGGACGATGTCAAATCCTTGCTTTCTTCTGCCTGGATGACCCTCCAGCATCTGCCCTCTCCGAACATATACTCTCAGGTCTGTGCTCTTCTGGCTTTGACCATTGGACAAGAAGATCCACAAACAGCTGCTATGCTACATGCCCAGTCTCTAGGCATCACCAGCCGTCATCGCACTATTAGACATTTAGCCAGCTCTCTCAAGTAAGAATTTCAGTATCCTACTTTGTTAGTAATAATAATGCTTATTGTTAAAGCTATGTTCCAAATGGTCTGTTTTGCAATGTTGTACATGTTTTTTCTCAGGAAGCTAAGAAAGGCTTCAAATGATCTCAAAGACAAGATGGAGGCTCTGACTCTTGATGACATGAGGCCCAATGTTGCTGCTCACAGGCTTTGTCAGTTGGAGAATGTCTTTTCCTTTGCGACCACAGACACTGGTGATTTCCCAAAAAGTCACAGTCAGGAGTTTATGCAGCAAATTCAACACATTCCTCCAGGTAATAGCACAGTTTATAAATAAAGTAATCTAATAAAATGGGTGTCTAGTCATGTGACAAAAGACACTCCCTAATCACTAATGTGGACTTCATAACAACATACATTAAACCTCACCACTTTTGTCTATGTAGTCACTGTAGTACTTTCTAATGCTCTTGTTTTATTTGCTGCATCCCTCCCCGTCCTGGTCAGGTGTCAGCGTTTGCGTGGTGTCCGTCCTGGGAGTGAAGCCGGGCCAGATGGGCGACAGTCTCCTTCTGTCTCGACTTGAAAGGGACTCTGCTCCCATCACTGTTCACATCCCTACCTCCAGACAGCAGGTCAGCACTGTGGCATGTGCAGCTTCACTACTGTCTAAACAAGCACTGTAAACAAATATAGACTGTCATAACAAATGCTGTTGGGAATTTAAAACTATCTATCAAAACTATTTTTAAAAACTACAATGTTTGCTGAGTCAAGGGCTGCACAGGATAATCACAATAATCAGAATTTTAAACCTTGTGTCAATTTTGTAATCAAATAATCATATTTGATAGAAATAGTTCATATTGATTGCTCCAACTGTGACTGTTTTTGTCAATGTTTTTTCAGCACCCTGTGAGCTGGATGGTGCAGGAGATTGATAATATTCAGGTGGAACAGAAGGTTGTAAGCTCTGTTGCTGATAAAGCAAAGTGGTGGGAAGGTCGCAGAGCTCTGGACTCCCGAGTTGAGGTGAGTTGATAAAGTCAAGATTTTTAATTGCAAAAACTGTACTGGCTAATTAAGAGATGTGGCAAAGAATTTACAAAAATGTCATGTTCTTTGTTTCCCAGGAACTGCTAAATGAGATGGAAACCATGCTGTCATGCTGGAAAAGCTTGGTTTTACCATTTTCATCAGATCCAGAGCTCTTTAGACAGGCCCAGAACCTACACAAGGCTTTGGCTGCCAAAGGAGTGACAGTTAGTTTTGAGATGCTTAAGGTTTGCATTTTTCTCTATCAGATTGCATTGACTGGTAGAGTCAAATCATATTCTAAACTATGCATCTTATTTTTAGAACACAGACTAACATTTCTGTCTTGTTTTAGGCTGTCTTGTCTGCGGCCCCTGTTCTCTCTGAAGATGACCTCAAAATGTTTGCTTTTGGTGTGTGTCCTCAATGGGACCTGGACTGTGACCAGCTTCTCCAAACTGCTGTGTCTGAGCTTGCAGATCGAGAAGAACCGAAGGGCCATGTTGTTCTCATATTAGACAAGGTAAACCTTTTTCCTCAATTTTTTAGCTTACAATGTAAAAACTTTGTGGAGATAGCTATTTTTGTCTTTCTTTTCCAATACAGTACCTGCAGAAGTTGCCATGGGAGAGCATCTCTGTTTGGAAATCTCGGTCTGTGAGTCGGATGCCTTCTCTGCACTCTTTGATTGGACTAAGCATTGACAAAGAGGTGAGATAAAATATACTATTAAACTGTGACAATTTTTTTGTGTGACTTTAAAAAAAAATCTATTCTCCTTTAGATTACCCCGAAGTCCATTCTGAAGCAGGGAGTTGATACAAAGAAAGTATTTTATGTCCTGGACCCTGATGGTAATTTAGAAAACTCAAAAGAGCGATTTAAGGAGTGGTTTAGCAGGTAAGACAAATATGTTAAGAAAAATGCGAAATATACTGTTTACTGTTGCTTCACACTGATCACTGTATTAAATTTGTAGTAAAACGGACTGGGAAGGAGTTTGTGGAGTCGCACCTGATTCTGGTAAACTAATGGAAGCTGTTGCATCTAAGGACCTATATGTGTAAGTTTCCCAACCCAAATTTCAAAAACAATCTCAGTCTTAACAATTGACTGCACTGTATTTTGTGTTTTAGCTATGTTGGTCACGGGGCAGGAGCACGGTTCTTGGACAGCCAGGCCGTCCTGAAGCAGCAGATGAGGGCAGCGTCTCTCTTGTTTGGCTGCAGTAGTGCGGCTCTGGCCGTGAGAGGACAGCAGGAAGGACAGGGCATCATCCTCTACTATCTCATCGCAGGCTGGTAGGTTTCACAGCACAAACTAGAACTGTACATGTTACTGTAATGTACTGTTGTTTAAGAGCTGTGCCTATTCAGACTTGTGTGACAGTGTAAATAGACCTAAAAGGAATATGTATCAACTGTACATAAACTTAAATATCTCAAGAGTTTTTTATTGTAAAAGTAAATTATGTATTTTTATCCCAACATCAAAAACCACACATAATCCCCACAACAACTCATCTTCGCTTATAACTATTAACTCTCTCTTTTATAGCCCGTTTGTTTTGGGTAACCTTTGGGATGTGACAGACCGGGACATTGACCGTTTCACCAAAGCTCTGCTGGAGTCCTGGATGTCTGCGGGACGTGGAGCTTCTTTATTGGATTATATGGGTCCAGCTCGTAAGGCCACTCACCTAAAATACCTCATCGGAGCTGCTCCTGTGGTCTATGGTTTACCAATTCACCTGCTTTAGGGACAGTTAATTTAATCTGCTAAGAGCATGTAAAATATGGTGCAGTATGGTACACATACTCATTTACATTAATTTAACTTTAAGGGTTTTAATTAATATTTGCTTGAATTGCAAAGATGGTTGTATATTTTTACATAGTGCTACTATTCAGTAGTTTAAAGGATTTAACATTTTACATAATTTTTAATGT
>JAVQJW010402338.1:0-15780 GCA_036025195.1 Hypseleotris klunzingeri
GATGCTAATAAATGTAAATCCACAAGGTAAATTCAATAATATGTACATAAAGGTTGTTAATACAGAAAAGGAAAACTGTTCTAAGCTACAAATAATATTGCACTGGATTAGTGCTTTTCTCAGCTCTTAAAAGCGCTTTAAAATCAAGTCTGATATTGGTGGCAAGCTGAATCAGTTACAGCTGCTCTGAGACAGCTATACCATACCAATGGCCTCTCCAACCATCTACAAACACATCGCAAAATCACACTAACACATTCTTAAATATGCAGGGTAGATGAGGTGCCTTGTCCAATAACACAATGCCAGTATAAACAAAGCTGGAATGGAACCACCAACTCCACAGTAAGAGGGCAACCCAATTTAACCCCACAGTGCCACAATGGGTAAGCTGTCCGAGCGCTTACTGTTGTTGTGTCCATGGTTAATCCACATTGCCTATGTATTAATGGGGTTGTGTAATTAAGTGTTTGGTTGTTGTTGGTGAGGCAGTTGCCGCACAGTGGCAGCCACGTCACTGTCAGTATGCCCCCGGCAGCTGTGGCTACAGAAGTAGTTTACCACCATAGGCGCTATATAACTATAAGCAATTACTATTATTGTCAAAAAAGAAAGAGGCATTTAGATATGCTCTCAAACAAATGATTATTGTTAGTATTATCAGCGTTTCAACATTTAGCCTGAACTCTATGGAAAAAATGTTATTGTTACGAGAGAGCCATGTTTAAGAATACAGCGCCTCTAGACAAAGCATACTTGCCAAATATCAGTCCCTTCAATGCCAAATAACAGTCGAGGCCAATAGTTCATAACAGTCATTTCATCAAGTTTCTCCATTGTTCATTGTCACATAAGCTGTACTTTTGTGTAGCCTATAAATCTGCATGTGGAGGCTGTATCGTGTTCTGCCCTTAGAAAATAGTCCTGGGTATAATATGCGGGTATAAATCTCCATCGGAGTTACTCAATCAGATCCATGACATGTTCGCGAGGAGGTATAAGAAAACAGATATGCTGACTTGCTGCGGTCTGTCTTTGTGTCTCACAGTGCACTATTGTTGGATGCTAGATGTTGACGTGACCGCGGGGCTAGGCTGTTCATCAGATGGCTTGGGTAGCTGCCACAAGAGCCCAACTTTTCTCAAAACACAATTGGTCATAGTCATCTGTCTCTCTGGGCCATTGCCGCTTTAGTTTGTAGCCCCTATATGAGCAAGCACTGCACTTAACTGTGTTTTAAAGAGATGCTATTGTCTCTTCATGCATTGTTGAATGAGGGGTGTTATGTATGGAAATGTATCCCTTGTCGTTACATTCAAGTCTGTGATCACTAAACAAAAGGGCATACAATTTACACAGTCATCTCATCCAGCTGACCTTGAGGTACATTATGCAGTTAGATCAAAGCTCAATCTTTGCATGAGCCTTCAAAATAAGCCAGAGGTTAGGACCAAACAGACACACATTCAGAGACTGTCTGACAAGAAAATCAATACGCTTCTCTCAAATATACACTGTTCCTAATATGTGACCTTTTGTTTGCCCTTATTTCAAAAGCTAATATACCCTGTGATTTATAAAGCTACAGAAAGACAAGCAGGGATCTGAAAAGCAGTTAATGTGTTTAAATTGTAATACCAGATTGCAGGTTGCCAACTATCAAGATGTTGCTTTTGTTTCTTTGGGCAAGACACTTAAGCACTAGTGTGTATCAATGTGCGGGTGTGACTTTGGTGGTGGTTGGAGAGGCCACGTGTGTGGTACTGTATGTCTGCTGCATTTCTGTCAGTCTGCCCCATGTAGGACAGCTGTGGATAGAGAGTTAGATTACCACCAATTGTGTGTGGAAATGGCTTTGAATGACTTGAAAAATGCTATACAAATAAAAAGTATTATAACCAAAGTTAGCATATTCAACTCAAACAGCAAGTACATTTGAGAGAGAAAATCTTAGTGTGTCTGTGGCAAGTTTAGCAAAAGTTTTAGTTGAGTAAGTGTTGTTAGCTGCAGCTGTACTCACAACCGTGGAGTTAGTTTTGGAAGCTTCTCTGAGCTGGGACCAAGCCGTTAATGTTTTCTTAACTCACTTCACTTTCACACCTACCTTTTTGCTGCAGGAAAAGGAAGAGTGGGGGCTTAGATTACAAAAGTGCACATATTTGAGATGTTTGAGAATCCACTGAAAAAGGACTCCTGGGAAAATGTACATCTGGAGGTGGCTGTACATCTTAGCATTAATTGTGTCACTAAGGTATGTCTGTATGAGAAGATCTATTTTATCTGTTGAGACCCAAAAGCAGGTCGCCAGAGATTTTAGTTGGGTCACCAAAATATTTTCAGTTCAAGATTTTAATTTTTTTTGGTTTCATCAAATGGACAGTAAAAGAAACAAAATTATAAACAATTGAAAATACCATAAAATAGGACAATAATTATAAATTCAAATTTATTTTTGAACACAAAAAAAACTATCTATTACAAAAGAAAAGCCTAATAGTCTAAACTAAACTTGAGGGTTGGGGCGCAATTATAATGGCCAAACAAAATGTGGTCCCCTGAAAAAAGATTGAATGTTGGTGTAGTGGGTTCGATTGCAACTAAAGTCCCTTTTATTAAGTAAGAGTAGTTTACAGTTCTAACCGTAAACATTGTTGTGTAACTTTAAAACGTTCTATTTTCACAAATAGTAATTTTGCAGATTACATTCTTTTCTACTCTAGGGTAATAGTAATTAATATTATTGAAGAAGCCTACAAATGCATACATTTGTTTACAGTAGTTTATATTGCTAGAGATAGATACCTTGTTTATACAACATGTCAACAGAATCAAAAGACAGAAAACAGTAGGCTACTAATAATTCATAATTGTTATAAGACCCTCAAACACGACTGTACACACACGTCTCCATTTAACACAAATCTTCCTCCAGAATAGCCATGTCCATGTGCGCATTCCTGCCATAGTCGTGGGGGTGGGAGCTGGGAGGGCTGTTCCAGTGGACTTGGGAGAGAGTGGGATCTCGTTGACGTCACCCCCCCCCCCCTCCGCTCCAAACACACACACACACACACACACACCTCCTTCCCCCCTCCCTCTCTCTCCCACAGTCCCGCGCTGCCTCCGTGTGTGTGCGACTCCCCAGTTTTTTCCCAGCCTTGGGTTGTTGTCAGCGCACAGCGAAGTGACAGACAGACGCACGTACGGCAAGACAGACTGCGTGGACGGTAGCGCTTGAGTTTAGACAGTATTGTATTGGGTATAGTGAGTGAGTGCGCTGCTGCTGTGTTGTGAAGGGGCTGTACTATACCCCAGTCGCACCACAGTCTAGCCACGTTCAATCCAATGAAGATCTAACGAGACGCACTTTCAATACGGCCACAGCGGCTACGCGTAACACCAACTCGCCTCGCATGTGCCACTGACGCACGGACAACTCGGAGGAGAAGACTCCAAAAGAGCAGTACCCGAACACAAAACGAGGAAACACCGACAAAAGCGCTGGATTTGCCTTGACGTTACCAGAAGAACCCAGGACTAGACTGATATATTTATAATACTGGATGTAAAAACTCAAGAAGAACAGAGAAAGGAGTTTGAAACTGTCTGACAATGGTGCTAAGGTAAGACCACTACGTTTATGTCAAGTGATTGTTTGACAAAGGCTAAGCTCACAAATTAACGTTGTGGGCAGGTGGGCTAATTTTTCACATTTGCTGGTCCTAATAGTGTCACCGCGAATAAAATAATGGCACAGCGCTTTTACGCACGCACGTTAATATTTAAACATCTGTCCCCGTATAAACTTAAGCAATGCTGTGAAAGCAAATGTCCTTTTATTGTCGTGGCGAGCAATTTTAATGTTAAATCCTAACGTGCACATGTTGGGCTTTGACCTCGCAATTTGGCCCGTTAAAATGCAATAAAACGACGTAAACAGACACATAAGCTCGTCCCGTTTCGAAGTGTTATTTTAAACACACTGTTAACTGCGGCACGAGTGAAATGTAAATACAGTTCGTTTAAGGCAGCCTTTTAAAGTTGAGTGGAAAGCCTTTATGGAGAATTTCAAAGTGCATTCCTGCGACTCTCCAGAGATACCCTCGTCTTTTGCGCCTTTTATTTTTAGCCCACTTGCTTTATTTTTATTTTGGCGGGGTTTAAAGTTGTCCGTGCTGACATATAAAAACAGAAAGGCGAGCTGGCGAGCAGTCAGTCAGTCACGGAAAGGGATCTACTGTCAGTCAGTTCAAAATGAAGCGTGCTTTTTTCTATGCGGTTGTTTGGAGGCACCTGTGCTCTCTCAGTGTGTGCATTGGGCCACTAGGGGACTCGATTCTCCCAGTCACTGAATGCTCTGCGCTAGTCAGGGGCCAAGGGAAAATTATAGTATTCCTGGCTAAATTCATCCCAAAATATTGTATGCAATGTGATATAAAGAGACTCTTAGTGCAGTTTAAAATGATCTCAATTGTATAGGCTATCTACACATTTGCATAGACTGATTTTAATCAATTAGCTGTGATTTGAAATGCATAATGGGGAAAATAGGGGGAAATAGCTTTTTACAGGATATCCAGGGCGTTGTATAGATTGTAATAGATTGCCTATGCCACGCCAATAGGAAGCAATTTATTCTAATAAATTGGAATATTACCGTGATTGAGGATGGGGCGGCCAACTGTTCTGGTGTGTGTGTTTTGTGTTAAAGCTTGTAAATTAGCAGCATGTGTGTGTTTGCCCAAGCAATTCCCAGTATCCATCCAGTAAGCACTCTGGGAGCGCACACCCAGCACCTCTCTGTCTTATGTGTTTTACAGTGGCCAGCTCTAACTATTAGCACTTGCCCAATTTTGACACAGCTCAATTAACGCTGTCACCACACGTTCGATTTCCAATTTTGCAGTTACGACAGACGTGTTCAAAAGAGGAGACCGGATGGGTATAAGGTGGTGGTTGGTTTTTAAGTGCTGCTGTTCAAAGTCCCTGAAGGGAGCGCAGTGTTGGAGTCGTGAAAAAGCCACACTGACACGGCCATTTTCTCTATAAGCCTTATCGCTAATTTTGTGCCATTTTAAATTTCTGAAAAGTATTAATTCATAAAATGTCAAAGAAAATGGTAAATGGTATTTGCATGTTAAAAGGAAATGAAAAGGAAAAAGAGCCAAGCTTCTTTTTGACTGTGTAGCAAACAGTTCATGGCATGCAAGCTATTAAACTGAAAAATGATATAAGGCTTTAGAAACTGCCTATGAGGGAGTTGGGCCATTTTTTTTTCTTTCCCGACGATCTACTCTTGTGTTTTTGTGCCTGGAGCTCATTCGGAAATCATATCCAACATTTTTGGCAGTGTCTGGAAGGGAGAGGGTATTTTCTGGACTGGAGTTTGAAAAAGGTCTGTAGTTTGTACTTTTGCAGACTTCCGTGCACCTGCCCTGATCTCTTCAAATTAGGTGAACTATTAGGCTTCATGACTGACTACATGAATATACTTGCACATTGCCTTACATTTCCGATGCAGGTGCTTTTGGGCGCAAAGCCAAGCCCTCTTTCCATCATGTTTTAACCACAGTCCGTTTTTAACAAGAGCTCTCTGACTCACTGGTCTCTGTTAAAAATTAGAGTGAGGAAAAAGTTTGTTTTCTCGCTGAATGAGTGTGTAGAGCCGTGTGAGCACTACTTCAGGAATCCCAAGGCCAAGGCCTCTATTACAAGTGTGGAATGAGAAATCAACACTTACATTACAAAAATGGATACGTAAACACACAGAGAGCACAATTATCAGGCGCCGGTGTTGGAAGTGGAGGAGATGGAGTGCCAAAAGGTCTGTTAGCAATCACCCCCATCACAGCCTGCCCTCTGTAATCCAGTGGGTGTATTCTACCTTATTTTGTGCCAGCAACAGCCCTTAACAACTACCCACTGACTGTCAGGCCGGCTGGCGGGCAGGCTAAAGTGGCTGTGGATGCAAGCACAGTTGATCTAGCAGAGGTCACAATGGGGAGAAACTCACGTGTGTAAAAAGCAGGTTAGCAGGGCCTCTGTGCACACATATGTGGCACTGTGCTTGTGTGCCTGTGCATCAGGGGCCTTCAGTTCACTACAAGCTCACTTCAGCAGCGGCGGACTTGATGCATTGTGACAAGTAAGAAAGCAGTTTGATTTCGCACAACACTGAGCTGCAGCACAGCATAATGAGGTGATCATGACTTTACCCTTGGTTCACTTTGGCCCCAGTCCTGCTGTTTTTTTCCTCCTATTCAATCGCTTCACTCACTTATTTACTTGGCAAGCATTTCCTCCCGTAACCTCTACTACTGCATAACTAGCGTCAAGGGTGGGTTGCTTGATAAAAACCACCGCTATGGGGCATTGGTTTTACACATAAGGAGATGCTAGCAGCTTTTTATGGATACTCAAGTTGCTACTAGGTTAGAATAATAAGTAGACTATATTTCACACATCACCTCTACCGTCCATCACGCTGTCAGAGGTGAGGTCACAAGTATTATGTCGCAGTGGCTCGCGATTGTAGGGCACCTGTTTCCTGTTTATTCTTGACTGATAAATGTCAAATACTTTTTCACTCAATTCACTTTTATTTCTCAACATATTTATTTTTGTCTGAACCAACACTATCATTTTTATTATGGTCCCGCTTTAGACTCTATGTAGCTCGGGGTCTCGGCACACCAGGAATGAAGGGGACTGCCTTTCTGCCGCAGCTGTCCTTTGCTTTCGGATTGGGTTGCAGAAGCTATGACTGATGCCAAACGCCTGTAGCCAGTTGTGAAGACACAAGGGGGCGGGGGGTATGCTGGTATGGATTTGGATCGGGGTTAGTGGCACTGGCGGAGGATCGGAATGCCGCCCTTGACCTCCATTTTGGATCATCCCCTGCCTAGCAACTAACGACCTGTCATATTAACTCTATCGGAAGGTTTGCGGGTCGATCCTTAATCCAATCTACTGTTGTTTCCTTGGGCAAGACATTCTACCCACTTTGCCTGAATATACATACATTAATGTGTTAGTGTGATTGCTTGGTGGTGATCGTAGGCCCACCCATTCTCACCAGGGCAGCTGTGGCAACAAGGCACTTTACCATCCCAAGTGTGTGACTGTGAAGTGAATGAAGAATGTCTATGGCATTAGTTGTAGTGGCTCATTCTGATTGGCTGTAATTTTAAAAATTATTCCCTTTTTTAGGTTTTTGCTATTGTCTAATTTTCTCTTATCTTAATTTTGGGGAAGACGAGACCAGAATCCACCAAACTTCATTTGAATAACTGGTGAAATGAGGAAATAAGGGCTCCGCGAAAAGAACTGGGAAGTGGCTGCAGGCGCACTGTGCATTCATGTCACAGCTTTATCAAATTATACCACAATAGCAGCCACACAAGTGATGGAATTTCAATTAGAACGATGACAGTTTTAGAATTTGTTCGGGCTGAGAGCGCCATGAGGCTTGTGTTTCATGGGTTGAGGCGAAGGGGGTTATATAGGAAGTGGCCGGCTCCTGTACAGTAGACATATTTTCCATTCTCCCAAAACTCCTAACCTCCATCAAACGGGAATGACTTGAGCCGGAGCACTTTTTTTTGGTTCTGAAAGCACTCTGCGGTTACTGCCCGCGGAGCCAAGGCAAGAAAATGGGGTGTTATGATAAAGGCCTTTGCAACAAGAAGTTCAAAAATAGACGCCTTCTAGTTGATAGGCCCCTTCCAAGAACAATTACGCTACCTGCTGTGCCAAATAGAAGGGTTTAGGAGATAAGTGCACAGGAGTGGTGTTCTGTGCAGACTGCTGGTGGTGAGCTTGTAAAACCCAAAATGTATATGTGACCCAAAGGGATTGTAAACTGTCTCTGAGTTTGAGTTTCTAACACATGCAAGCTGGAAAAATCACTGGGCAAAAAGACTGTTTAAACATGATAATCCTAAGCTCTCACAACATTTTCATAAATAAGACCAAAAATCCATATTAAGTCAAAGAACAAAGGTGATTAAGATTAGCCGCACATGTTGCCCCCCCAGTCTAGCATTTGGGGATGGAAAAATAGCAGAAAACTTCATTATAAAGTTCACTGACATGGCCCCGTAGCAATTTCACGAGTGAGAAATGCACATAATAGTGAATAGATTAGTCATAATTTGGAGGTTTTTCCCCCCCAATTTTGCCATGATTCCTGAAGTGACACATGCTTGTAATGGGATATACAGCATCTGGTGCGTTCACAGACTCTGGCCCCTGCGTGTCTACAGAGAACAGTCAAACAAGAGTGATGTCCCTCAAGCCATGCAAAAACAAAGAATCATTGAAAAGTCAGAAATGAAAAGAAACGTAATACATAAATGCACCTTTATTTGCCTCTAAATGATGGTTTGTGTAAGCGTGTAATGTGATAACCATGTTCAATATTGCAATAACTCTAAGACGTATAAGGTAGTATATGGCCCCGTAATTATGAAAAGATCAAGTTCTAAAAAATGATAATCTACGAAGAGATACAAATCTCTGGATTCACCGGTCAAAGCTAGATCTAAAACATTAATCAATGTATTTTAGTTTAATGGGGTTTAAACTGTGTAATTTTTTGCCAGTTAAAAGACTAAAACATTAGTACGATACATTTAATTCTTTGTGATATGGTTATTGCCTTTTCATATATTGCAGTGACAATGAATTTGCAATATATTGTGAAGCCCAACCTTAAATCCATATTCATACCCAGCAAGGTTAGGAGTCTAAATTCTGTGTAACCCCTGCATTCTCCCTCTGCTCAATCTGCAATTACAGCGAGCCTCTTTGAAGAAGCCAGGCGGAACTAAAATGACTTTTCATGTCCGGTATAATGACTGCCATTTGGAAGCAGACATGGTGAGAGAGGGGAGAGAGAGACAGAAGTACAGAGGAGAGAGAGTCAATAGAGATCAAGGAAGGGGAGGAGGGGGTGCAATCAGAGAAGGGGAAAATGGCTTAGGTCACCTTTGGTTCTGACCAGACGGCTCGAATCAACCAGCATTCACTCGCTCATTCCCCAAAGATGAAGACACATTTACATCCAATTATTTCTCCCTCTGCTGCTTCAGTCAAAGTTTCTCCACAGTCTTTCCATTGGTCCATCTTTTCTTCTGACTGTGTTCTCTTTTGACTAGGGAAGGGTGTATGCGGGTATGAATTTGGATCAGAGTTAGTGACACTGGCAAAGGATTCCGCCCTTGACCTCCATTTTGGAAAAGCCCCTGCCTAGCAACTAATGAGATGGCATATAGTATTAACTTAGAAAACTTCCTGTAAGCTAAATCTGTAGCCACAGCTGTAATAGGGTAGACAGACAGAGACGTGGCAGTCATAACACACTATACAAACCACACTCAAACATGCTTTACAAACACAGACAAGGCTGGAAGTGTCTTGCCCAGTGACAGAATGTAGTTTGCACTGTTTGGGGTCGGAGTTAAACTGCAACTCCATTTTATCACTTGAGCCACAGCTGGTAATGAGAAATTAAGATTGTAAGTTTGTAATGGAGCAACATAAAGGTAAAAGTATTCATGGCAGTAGATTATTTGGTTATAGGTACATTCTGACAGTAATCTCAAACCTTTGTCCAATTCTTTCTTGTTTTGCTGCTTTGGTCAAACTTTCTTCGCTTTTTTCTTTGGTCCATCCTTATCTCTAGGTCGTTTATTAACCATCAACAGAAGCTTAGCTGGCTCTAAGACGGATTACAAGTTGAATGGCGAGTGAGAGACGCTGTATATTCTCTTTAGACTGGGGCCACTGGAGCCACAGGGCCGGAGCTTGTGTCATCACCTGCTCTCACAACTGGGCTATCTCTTACTCTGTCTGGGTAATGAGGGCCAGACAGTCAAACTGAACTTATGGTGCACACTAGATGCTGTGTTGGTAATGTATTATTTAGACTCTCATGGGGAGGCCGGTCTGAAGAATTTCATGAATGCATACTACAAGCAAATGGCAGCCCTAGGGGAATATGGAGTTCTGTATGGGAAAGAAACGTATTAGACATTTATGCCCATATTTCCTTGGCGTAGGGTATTTCAACATTGTTTTTCCAAATTTTTCCCACCATGTAAGAATGACTTGGACCTGAGTGATGCTGACAACTTCATCTGATGCCTTGTCTTTTACATTCATAGCATCTTTCTCCGTGTATATTTTACTTTATTGTAATATTAGACATTTGTGCTCGTTATAGTGTTTCCTTGCATGGCATATTTCAACATTTTCAGTAATTTTTTCCCACTATAGTAAAAAGAGTTGGACCATGATGGTGCTGACAATTGTATTTGATTCATGTGTCTTTGTCTTTTTCATTCACTGTATCTTCCACCTTGTAATTCTTAGTTCATTGTGACTTTTTAAGGACGGCAGACGAAGGTTGCGCATCAAACAGTCAGTGCGGAAGAAAATGGGTATATCTTTCCGTTCAAGCTTTTCATGTATATTTTAGGAACTGTTTCACAGGGGTTTCGTTGAGTTGCATCAGGCCACGAAGACTTGTTTATATTTAGTCGTGCTTGAAATATGTGGCGTGCATGACCCCCTGCATTGTATTTATATTTTTTTTAATTTCAATTGTACATTTTAAAAGAGTCTCAACTGGCTTATTTATTTGAGCTAATAAGGCTTTGTAGAAATAAGTATCCCCCAGGTATTCGCAAACTTTTACAGCCCATTTAGAATTTGTCTATATTTGGACTGGGGTGTATGCAAATCTCCCTGGGACATGACATGGCAACAGTTAAACATAGAAAGGCAGTTAAAGTGGAGCTGTTGAGCAGACTTGGGTTACTCTTAAATGAAGTTAATGCAAAAGGATAAAGATACCGTGAATAAGTCAAGAGTTAAAGTTAGCCGAATGATGTGAAGCGAGATGCATACCAGGCCAAGTAAAGTCACCGAAATAGTCTGTTAATGCTGCCACTGAAATAGAAGTTTTAAATGAACACTATGTACTACCTGTATCTAAATATCATGGTTTGGAAATTATTTTTGTGGTAGATCAATTTTAAACAGGACAGCCCATTCCCCAACTCTTGAGCCATTGCTGTTTCTGTCCTCTATCACTATGTAAGTCTTGGGAGAGCAGGTGTCATCATTCAAGCTGCAAGTATGGAAAGAAAGGACTAACAGTAAAAAAATTATACATGTACGCTAAATGCTAATGTGAAATAAAGACTGATGGGAGCTAAATACCAACTCAAGCTAAAAGCTATCAAACAATTCTTTAGGGCTGAAACAACTAATCAGATTAATCAGATTTATCATGATTAATCGATTATCCAAATAATCGTCAACTAATTTAGTAATTGTTGACTGGAGTATACAGACTCTGAAACATGACCTTTGATGAGAGAATAACCCACACAGAGCAGAGTTTAAGATGTGACATTACCTTTTCTATTGATACTGTTGTCAAAGTTGGAATTCTAGAGTTGCATCATCCAGAAAGGATGGTCAAAGGGGAGCAAAAGTTAGTTGGTGTTATTTTAAGGCCAACAAACTGAAAGTCAAAATACCACTTGCTTACTTGTATAACTCCAGATGCAAAATACTATCGGCTATCCATTAAATCTCAGAAACCTCAAGGCTACATTCCACTTGAGTTTCCTTGACCTTGAATACAAAGATTTTCCACTTAATTTTAGTTCAAGGGAGCCTGTGTCAGGTATGGGCCAACGTAACCCAAGCTGCCACACTTAATCCTGCACCTAGCGCTACCTTGTCCTTGCATGCGTTCTGTCGTTGAGTTAGCCTAAAGAAACATTCCAGGAGAGTTTTAGCACAGGTGAAACTGGACACCTGCGTGGTCTGTGTGTGGGTGTCTGACAATGAGAAAGGGAAAGTCTGAATGTGGGAAAATAGTGGAGGTGCACACGGCTGTATTTGGTTTGGGTTACAAGATGCACAACAAAATATGCCTAAGGTAAGGCATGAACTTTTAAGGGTCTAGTTGGATTGAGAGTCCAAGTGATTAAAACTATAAGCACGTAAAGCACAAACCTTCACTAAGTTATCAGTTCTATCTTGCAATGGTAAAAAAATAGTTTCCTGGCTTGGACTTAAAGAAATAACTTCAGGGATAAATGCTTAATACTGTATATAACCGTGTAAGATAACCTACTAAAAATACTTTTCGTAGTAATTAATTGTTCATTCACTGAGTCTGGGCTGGCAAATCTGGAATGACTAAAATACCGTAATTCCAAGATTTATTATTATTATATATTATTATTTTCTCATCATTAATTTCTTATAACATTGTTGGTCAAGTCAAAAATGCCTAATCAATTTAGAAATAATTGTGATATTCTTGATTGCCCCACATACTAAGAAGTGAATGTTAAGTACATCTGAATAAAAATGCAGGCTCAAACGGTTACACTCTTTAAACTAGCTGGGAAATTGTTCACGTTTGATGGCTGGCCTCGGGTCTCGACATGGAAAAAGGTATCCATTACAGTGGGGCTTTCAAAATGTAATAACTCACCAAGAAAGCTAATATGCATCAGAAGAAAAGTGTGGATTGATGGCAATTTAGCAGTTGATGTTGGCCGTCTCGCCTTGAGCTTTTAAAATTGCAAATAGCTTTTCCTTCTGCCATAGTTAATTTGCATTCCCGTGACAATTTACCAAGGCTGCTTTATATCTGTGTGTTTTACAGTAGCTCTTTATGCCACCACCATATCGAAAGGTTCATTCAGTAGCTGCAAAAGAGGGCTGGGTCATATACTGTTTCTGTTATAAATTTTTTTGTATGGGGTTTTGTCCCCTTTGCCTTGCTCTATGGCCTATATGTAGTTTGGGAAGTGCCCCGACTGTCTACTGTGATGAGCTAAGCTGCGAGTAGACATTATGCACTAGCTGCCGGCCATATTGGTGCCTTCCTGATTCACTTGTGCTGCCAGTCTGCATAAGCCTACACTGGGGAATTAACCTCCTCCACCGCCTCCTTTCACATTTCATACTTTTCCTTTTGATATAGCAACTCCGACTGTGCCGCAAGGGACTAGAACTGTAAAATGTTTAAAAAATTACTGACAGCTTCGCCTGACCTAACTGTATAAATACTCTCACCGGTCACTTTATTAGGTTGACTTTATAGCCAATAAAACCAACACCTGGTGCAGTCTGCTTTTTCCTTTGGGGTAAAACATTTTATATTTTACTGTGGTGAATCCTGATGCCTTCCTAACATCTCAAATCTTCTTTCCATTTATTTGACCTCCAACATATTTTCCCATTGAACTGCCACTCACTAGATATTTTCTCTGTAAACATCAATGGTGGTTCTATATTTAGCTGTTTGCCATTATAAACCAGTAAACCCAGTCTGCCCAATAAAGTGAACAGTGATTTTATATAGCCATCAACAGCTGAGACTTTCGTGCTTGTGACTGCAATCTCCTAACCTGAAAGGGCACGCCATTTTTAACAGACATGCTAGCCAAAGTGAAAATGCTAACTTTGCTATAGCTGTAGTTCAATAAGATGCCAGTACAGTGTCATCGTTTGTGACCCTGTATATTCATTCTGACAAGCCTGGGTCTCCTCTGTCAGACTGGGATATGCCTGTGTAAGCAATATCTCTGTTTCCTGTCTGTTTTATGCATGCCATCTGCAGCAGCTGCATGATGCCACAGCAACTGCCACAGCTACTGCCATCACTGTCAACACACTGGGACCTAGAGAATGGCGAGGGGGGAAAGCGTCAGACTAGAAAAGATTGTGAAAAAAAGCATTCACTTCATCCGCTAATTGTGCTTCTGTGCATGTCCCAGTGGACTTCATTACCCAAGCATCTTCAGAAATCTCACTTGTTTGGTCTTGGAAACCACTGTTTGTTCTTTGTTTCATGTCTCAGCAGCGGGATGAAGCAGCTAGTCAAATATTCTCGGCGCTAAAGAGATTCAAAGTCTTCTAGAGTATTGAGAAAGTTTAGGTGCGCTAATGGATTTGATGTAAGCTGAGTGCAGTTACAGTCTCACAACTCAAGGGCATTTTCATTATGTTAAGTACACTAGTTGTGTTGTGTGATAATTCATTTCAATAGAAAATCCAGTCACTTTTTAATGATGCAAATAGATGTCACTTTACTTATGACCTCTGCTATCATGAGCCATTTTGCTAAACGCTTGTTTATCAAGAAAACACCTTGATTTTTTTTTAATTGAAGGCAAATCACAGTGACACATTCAGCCTCAACAGACCCTAAGCCATAAGTTTGGGGGTAATCTTTTACTTCATTAAATCCCGGAGATGGAGAAATGTACAGCATCTCGACATAAAAACAGCGGGAGAGGTGATTATCTTTGGAAATTAGCTCACTCATTTAGTGGCTGTGTGGATGCAGATGCCTCCGTTCAATGGAGGCCTATTATTCCAAACGACTCTCATTAAGCCATGGTGAAATAAGGCAAGCTGTGGAAGCAAGTAAAATAAAATCTTTAGACTGGCTGTGCAGAACTCAGGCAGCGCTGAGCCACGCCGTCTTCATTAAGGGCTCGCTGACGTCAGGAGTGCACAAAACCAGTGAAAAGAAAATTTGTATACGGCTGATTTGTTCCTCTTATGCCTTATAGGAAGTTATTTTGTGTTTGTGCTTGCAGCTGAGGAGACTGAAAGTACATAGTATGAGCCTAATGAGCGAGTTCAAATAAATAACCTGAAACTGTGGGGCATGAGTCAGATATAATGTATAATTTGTGCCTTTTTTGCCCGTACTGATACACTGAACACACTTTACTGAACTGCACCATGCTTATGTCACTGACCCAACTCTATGAATCTTAATAACATGTTGCAGTCAGCCCTGTCTTTCAGGAAGTTTTGTATATCATTATTGTTGCTTATGAATACCACCTCAGAAAACCAAACTTTATATACACACCCACTGGCCACTTTAATAGGTAGACCCTGTACTCTAGTAAGGGGGTAATCTGCTGTGCTTGGTTGTAATAAGGGTTATTTCAGTAATTGTAACCTTCCTACTATCTGGTGTCCTTCTTTTCTGACGTTTGCATTCATTTTTCAGCAGCTTCGCAAATATACCATCTAGCACCAACAGCCATGCCATGTTAGAATTCAGTTACCTTTCCCCTTACCTTCCCCTCACTTTGCACTTCAGCAGGTTTGTCTTAAGTATTGACTTGATGTCTTGTGATTGGCTAATTAGCTATGTGTGCTAACTAGTTAAATTGGTGTGTTTATTAAATTGATCAATGATTGTACCAGGAATTTGGCAAAGCAACCAAGCTTAAAAACTCCAGTAATATCTCAGTATAGTCCGGTTTCGTGATGGCAACTCCCAGCTAAATGTTTTCTTTTTCTTGTTGTTCACTATATAAAGATGTGTATAAAACCAGTGGGGCACAGCCACAAAGGACATTAAAGCATCTGGATCTATTCCCCCTCAAGATCCATTTTAAAGTGTTATACACCAAGGGAGCACTCCAAAAGCAAGAGGGAGACAGCAAGATGAGACGGACTTGTGTTGATGAAAAATACTGATGGGATTCACCGCTCCCTCAGGTCTAAGCTACACAGCAGGTCAAGCTGCATCTGCATTTCCCAATAGTTTATCTTCTCCTTTTGTTTTTGCTTTTTGTTGACAAGGCCAAAGGGACATATTAAATGGCTAACATTTTTCCATAATGTTAAATAATAGGTAAACATTTTGAAATATCAGAACATATTTGCCCAAACAAATACCAGAACTAAAGCATAGGTACATATGAATTAAATCAAATC
>JAVQJW010402579.1:0-11247 GCA_036025195.1 Hypseleotris klunzingeri
CTCTACAACAACATCAATTTACAGTTGGTGGGATACTTTGACCAATCCTGTTTGACTTTCCTTTTAGCCCCTCTCCTGGCCTCAACTGATTACAGACACCGTACTTTACATCCTACAACTCAGTCAGATAGTCAGTTAGCAGATAGCATTTTTCAATTTTCATTTTGAACTTTTTTTATTTCAGGAAAGTTACAGACTACACCTTTAAAGCTTTTTGAATTAAAATCTGTAAACAGTATATCTAATATGATATTTATTGAAACTTGATGATTTCTCTATTAGGTGCAGATTCCTTCAAGGCCCTCTTTCCCCCTGCTGACCACACCCACCTCTACAGCCAATGCAAACAATGGAAAGTAGCAGCAAGTAATATAGAGACGTCGCCAAGCACAATTTTGGATGTAATATTATGCAAATCCACCAAATTACAGAGTTCACTAAAGTGTTCTTACCCTATGAGACCTGCAGCTATTATTTCTTTTCACATTTGAAAGCACTGAGATGTTTTTCTTCTAACAATGAGCCAGGATCTTTCATCCTCCTCCTGAGACACTGCTCCAAGTCCTGCATCACTGAGTCTGTTCAGAGATGATTTAGTAAAAGAGGAGCCTTTTGAGGACCAACCGAGCTAAAGGACAACAGATAAAGGGGTTTAAAAATTCTAAATCCAATGTTTTCTTTGTGTTTGAACGCTTGTTTTAAAGTTATATTCCACATCTAAATCTAAGCTCTGCTCTCTTGCACTGTCAGGATCATGTCCAGACCCTATACTAGTGCTGCGATCATTTCGGAAAAGAAAGTCAGAAATGGTGATGTAATAAAATAATGCCGACTTCCGAAAAACGTCTGTTCACAAAATCAGCTCCGAAAACAAACAATGCCCATAGTAACACGTTTGAACTCTGTTGCTTTTATTATTGGAATATTGTTTTTGAGTTGTGTGTTGCTGGATGATTACTAGTCAACTCGGTAACTCAGATTCCAACATGTCCGTGCAAGTTTCCAAGCCAAGGCTGTTTATCAGAGTCAGAGGTTAGATGTTCCCAAGATTCTGAGACATCATGAACACAGCAGGATCATGTCTGGACATTATACTAAGGTCCTTCTGGATAAAAAATTTGCTACAATCCCCACAGAATCATGAACATTTGATTATTCTCAGGACATTATGTTTGGGTTGGGGGTATGGAATGGTAAACATTTGATATCACAATTTTTACTGACCAAAATCCCGATTTTAATACTTACTTCCACAGAAGACTACTGCTACTACTGCAAACTGCTAATCATTGAAATACTTAATACTATTTATTTCCTTTTTTTATTAATATGGCAATATGGCATTGTTACAGTAAAATTTACAGTAAAGAGCACAGCATAACTGAATCCACTGTATCACGATTAGATTTTTATTACCATATCGCCTACCCCTACACCTAATTTGGTTTGTTTGATCAAAAATGCCCCGTAATGACTGTTCTCAGAAGACTAGGATTTTCTGATAATGCATTTTCAATTGTTTAAGTCTGTCTATATCAGGGGTCTGCAACTGCTGGGATCGAAAGAACATTTTTTTTTTTTTTTTTTTACGAAAATCGCAAATGTCCCTTTGTAAAGAGCCATATTTCCAACCCCTAATTTGGGTCCGCTATAGGATCATGTCAGGACATTTTGCCATACTAAAATGCAATGTCTCAGCATTGCTCCAGCTCCATTGTCCTTAATCTGTTTCCCTGCTGTACCAAAGAAACATTTACTCATTATATTATATTTGTATAACTACGTTTGTTACGGCTCACATGCCTTCCTAATGATATTTATAATCAACAGTTAATACAGTGAAGAGATGCCTGGTCTAATACAAAAAGTTAATAGTGTGAAAAAGCCCAGAAGAAGTGCTTTGTGATGCGCTGAGTCATTTTCATTAGTGGGACCATTTGTGCTGCCGGTTTGGGATGTGTCTGGCTGGGAACAGTAGAGAGGTTTGGGAGTTAAAAGAACTAAAGTATCTTCTTGGACTAATTACACAGGCAGGACAGAGGACTCAAGCCAAACTCAGATAGAATAGGAACAAATAAATGAGAGCAACACAATTCAACTGGCTCTGAGATGATTTTTTAACTGTAAATGTCTCACAGGGAATAATTTGTTTTTGAAAATGTACCAATAAAAATACAACTGGATGCAATTTTCCCCACAAAACCTCGACTAAAGAAACTGTTTGTCAACTATAGGCATGTCCAGCAGAACGATTAATCGGCTAAGGCAGTATTGAAAAGGGAAGGAGCTTGTCAGTGTAACAATTCAATTTTATTTTTACATTATACATTAGAAGACATTAAACTTAAAAGTACTTCTGTTATCTTTAATAAAGTAAAATAAAATAAAAAACAAAACAAACAACAACAAATCATCGACTAACAACAATTTAATCAACTAAGACCTCACTGACCGATTAAAGCCTATCAGCCCAGGGACTAAATTGGACTAAAATCCCCTTTGGTCTTCCTTTAGGACTCTCTAACATATAAGCAGCCTTCTATTTAACCACATTTTACTATCCCTCCTCTGTACATGTCAAGTCTGGAATCTGGAAAATCGGACTCCAAAACATTTCCATAATCAAATCGAACATGAACTGTCTATTTAATACTCATTGCTCGTGTCAACATTCAAAGTCTCTATTTTTAATTTTAACTTTTCTCTTTCTTGCCTTTTCCTTCAGGCTTGTGGTTTCTATATTTTTTTCTTTTTCATAGCATAATTAACTTTTGAGTCTGGACATTGTGATAATTGTCATCCTCGAGCTACCAGTCCTCCCACACAGCTCCCAGATAAATCCCAAATCCTGGTGACATATCAAAGGGGCACCTCAAAGACCCAAACCGTCTTCCTTTATATTTGAAATACAAATGATTCACTGAGTGCTGTGACGGAATTGGGCCATACAATTCACTGCTGCCACGTTACATATAGGCATTGCACAGTTCATATTTATGTACATCAGGTGGGTTGCTGGATTGGACATGCAAGCAAACGTATGGCTTTATACACTATTTACTCTGAGCTCTGTGTAGACCCGGGTCAGGCCAATAAATTGAGGTGGATTTGCCCCGCTTTGGCAGGACCACTTCAGGTCAGGTGATTTAAGGCGGTCTGGGTGATTTAAGGTGGCCTGAGGTAAATAAATGTCAGCTGGAGATGAATACGGGGCAACTGTTTGTGTGTCTGGGGTGATTTATATGTGCACTCTCACCACAGCCACTGAAGGGCCAGGTCTGTATGATCAAAAATGCACCGAAATGACTAGGATTTTCTGATAACACACTTTCTATTGTTAGAAATCTTTCTATATACAATAAGTTAATGTGTTAAAATGATGCAAGTAAGGTATAAGATGAAGGCATGTTGCTGTTGGTTCGTTTCTCTTCCTAGAGATGGGGCAGTATAGTGGGTCAAAAGGTAGAGCAGTTTGATTCCTGGTTCATTCTGTTGTGGTGTCTTTGGGCAATCACAAACATCTTTCCTATGTGTGTATGATTGCAGAGGTCTGAGAGAGCCATTGGAATAGTATGGCTGTCATATCTCTGTCAGCTTGCCCCAGGGCAGCTGTGGCTAGAAATGGAATTACTAAAGAAAATGAGTGAATAAATGGGGTGAAAAAAATAATTAAATTGTGCTATTGTTCTAATCAGTTAGGTAGGAACTCATAATAATATATAATACCTATATTCCATTTTACCTTATGCGGTCTCAAGGCTTTAAGGTTGCAAATTTATGGCCTTGCTGAGTGCTATTATTATTCAACTTACTTATGAACTCACACCCCCATAGCAGAGGCCACTGTGGACTAAGCATTTAAACTGTTATTTTTCTTTTTCTAAGCTATCTGCAGCCTCATACTATACCTAACCTCCTTACCACTCACCCCAGTGCAGTACTTTGTGAAGAATCTAAAATCATTGTATCTTGGCTATGGTATTTTGCCTGGAAGGATGGTGTTATGTTGGCCTGGTGCCAGCTGGACAAGGTCTTTTGCAGTAGTCATTTATCTTGAAGGTTTATGGAAGATATAGTCGATACACAGATGATAGTCCCCATGTATTATCATACAAAAACAAGGGTGTAAAGCGGTTCTGTCAGGTTTCATTACACTTTATTGCATGTGTTATTTTGATTGTGTCTTTGTCCGGGTGAATCTGGAGCCCATACAGTGTGTAATGGGGTTTAGTGTTGCAGTTAGACAGTAATAGAGAGACTGGTTGAATAGATTTATGTGGCGTGACGATGTGGCTACAGTGTCTTTAGGCTAAGTGGTCTTTGTGGTGAGTTAGACACAAGGGAACTGTGCAAGGTAATGCATTTGGGTGGAATGCATTACTCTGTATATATATACCAACTGTATGAGCAGGAGGTTTGGTGAATGTGTGTAAAGTTGTCAAAACTGTTTCATTTTGGCTATAAAATGTTAATAGTTTTTAAGATGATGACACAAATTTTAAAGAGGAATGTGAAGTAATTTTGGGTCATGGTCGGCTGAGAATGTCATTGCTTAAAAACAATGTTAATCTGCCATCTGGGAAATGTGTCCTCTGCAGCCAGCAACCTTTTCTGTAAAAGTGTCCTGTGTAACTGGTTAGAAGTGCCTTTGGAGGATTGTTCATGTGCTGATAACCTGGCAAAGCCAGATTGATAATAATGTTCTTCAAAGTTCTACACATTATCGATCTGGAATCAAAAACAGGGAGATGATTGGCTAAAGCGCATAATGACTGATATGACAAACAAGGAACTGCTAAATTAGTAAATTAATTTAATACATTATTGTTGGGTGATTTGTTATGTTTCTGTAAAGATATTGCAGCATACATTAAGTTTTTCAGCGTCCCCATGTTGCTAACAAGCTTTGCTAAAAGGCTTGGTGTTGTCAGCACCAGGAATTGAACCCCAGAACTTCTACCTGAAAGTTCCACTGTGTCATCTTAAAATGTCTGTTTGCATTTCCTAAGCTCTACTCTTCCCCATCTTTCAGTCTTACTATAA
The DNA here is from genome assembly GCA_036025195.1 of Hypseleotris klunzingeri. Classification (NCBI taxonomy): domain Eukaryota; kingdom Metazoa; phylum Chordata; class Actinopteri; order Gobiiformes; family Eleotridae; genus Hypseleotris; species Hypseleotris klunzingeri. The sequence continues at coordinate 5,044 of JAVQJW010402579.1, forward strand.
TTAACTAGTGTTTATCCTGGGCACATCCTCTCTTACACTTGTACCTTAATAACAACATGTCCAACAGATGCTGTGTTTCCCTGTCTGCCTTCGGGATGCCCCCCTACCTCATTATACACCTTCAACACCCCTGTCCCGTAGCCCTCCCCAATACCCTTCTGCTATTTCACTCACCGCTGTGGATGACGATAAATCACTGACTTGTCTCATTTCATTATGGGCTGTCGGGTCACTGATGCGCTGCTCCATCTGTTTCATTTGAGAAAGCAAACAGCATGACAACCAGTCTCCGCGTGAACCCACAACTTCTTCAAGACTCTCCATTGTGCATCTGCTGAGAGCTCTGGGTGAGACATATGCTGATTAATTCCTTGCAGGTCTGACATGTGAAGTCATGGAGGTGGTAAAGGACATGCCAATATGTGTAGTGTATTATACAAAAAAAGTGCTGTGATAGTGTGGAGGTGACATGGTTCATCTAAGTAAACAATGAAAGATTTTGCTTGTGAGTGATAACTGCACAATTTGTAAATTGACCAATATTTAACTTGCAGTGTCAGCCGGATTGAGGATAAGGAGTGGTAACTTCGCTGCCAATGGACTGAAAAGAATGTAACAAACTAATAGGCTACTTCAAAAGTATTCGAAGAAGCTGTTAGTGCTCATCATAAGAGGCAGGGCTAAAAACTGCAAAATAAACACAGTATGCCCCTTACTAACTATGTTCAGTTAGCTGTTTTATGTTGAGTGGGAAAAATATGTATCTATGTTCCCTGGTACCCATGACCAGCACATATACTCAAAATATACTTATGTAACCTTATCCCGCAATTCTCTAACTTCAAATTCTGAAAAGGCTTTTACTTTAAGGCCTGGGAAACATAAGTATTATAAAAAATATTGTAGAAACCCTGACTTAATACTTACTGCCATGGTTGTTGGAAACAGCGCTTCATCACTGTGTGAACATGTGACTTGAAGCTATGAAGGATGTGTTGATGTGTGTGATGAAGTTTTATTAGCCATGTGAATATAGACGGCATAGGATTAGCAGAAGATGTGAAGCTGTCAGCACTAAACACAAAATGCTAAGGCACTTAAGAGCTTCAAAAACTCAGAACATGGGAACATGGAAAGTGCATGAAATATAAAGAAATCTACTGTAAAATATTTCCACAGCAGGGTGCATATTCTGGATCAGAATTGAAAGTGTTTGATCTACAGTATAATGCGCTCTTGCTCTAAAATATTCTGTATTATATTATATTTGGAACATCTATCAAAGACCCAGTGAAGTAGCCTATAGATAAGTTGCAAAGTGCTACTATGTTGAGTGCTGGGGGATTAATCGTAAGCAGTAGCTGGCAGCAGAGGCTACATATAAATTTCATACTCCCTTGGGGAAAAAAAATTACTTCTGTCAAAAAAGTACATTAACTAAATGAATAAAAAGTCTCATAAAGTTTCTATTTTTTGTTCAGAATCCGGACAACCCCATTCTCGAGCATTTCGATAACTTTGCTATACTATATTTCAAATAATAAAAACACATAATACAGTGTTTATTTTGCTTTAAACACACTTAATGACCTAAGATTGTTCCCAGCACCAATGGTATGTACATCATTTCTGTTGGAGTGGTTAGAGCCATGCCTTTTAGCAAAGATGCTGTAGGTTTGATTCTGCATGTCTTTGCTGTTCCCACCAATAAATAATATAATATGTGTTTTCAGTTGTGGCCTTATGACATGGCATTCTCCTGGTGATGCAAAATAAGAACAGGTTGAAAACGTAACCAAAGGCGACATGAAGTTGACTTGTGCTGGTTGTGCAGAATGCAGAGCTAAAGTGACGATACAGAAAAATGTCACACAAGCTACAGCTCAGCAGGCCCTCTTGTCTGCACTGTGCATTTATCTGTAAATCCCATAGAGAGCAAAGGTAAGGGCTTTGTTTGGTCACTGACCCAAAAACATAATGCTTGTGATAGTGAAAATTTTGAGGATAAGGTTGTTTTTAACTGCATAACTTTAACTACAATATACTGTAGCTGTATAGCTGAAATACAGGGATGAAATAAAAGGTACAGCAAAATATTGCTCTGGTCAACTAAAATAAATATTCGACTAATACATTTTTGTCGACTAAGACCTCACTGAACAAATAATCAAAAGCGACTAAAGGCTGTGGACCAAACGATGAAATGAACAGCAAACCAACATATTTAAAAATTGGTCAATTCAAATGGTCACCACACCCTGACAGATCCAGCCCAGACATCCATAACCATTTACTTTCTACATGATCCCATGTGTTCAAAGCCATATCCATGTGAGATAAAATGTATGTGTTTAGCTGGCCTTATTCAATGCTTTGTTTCTCCTTAATTGATTGTACAGTAGATCTCCACACTCTATAACAAATCAATATGAGCCAAGCTAAGGTCTTCTAAACCATCCTATTGGTTACATGCTATATTTTTCAGGTAGAGACAGTAGTTTATTTAGTGTCTGCTGAAGCAGCCAACTCAAATCCACTGTCACATTATTTTTTGTACAGAACAGGAATAGAATTGGCCAGACTGGACTAACACATAATTCTTCATCAGTTACTACAACAATAAGCTGTGTATATAAAGCATTCAGTAGTAAATGCATTAACCTCTGGGGCTGCTAAGTGTAAAAGTGTGGTTTGTTTCTGTATCTGCTAAGAATAGAGCATTTGAAATCTTCACCAGGATAAACAGAGACACGTATGTGAGAGCTCAGACCAACACAGCCCATCTGTCTGCTCCGCTCACACTTAAAACACACACACTTTGAAGCCACTTTCAACACTATCTCCATCTACCTGAGCCTCCCCTGGGAACAACAGAATTCAAAATATGACCAAGATGGCTATTTTATTATTATATCAATTCAGTCCCTAGCCGCCAAAGATGTTTACCTGTCATAACTTACAAAGAGTAGGTTTTGTAGTTGCATTTCTTTTTACTTGTGACTGTTAATGGCTGATCATATTTTACCATGATGAACTATAGCTGGGCAAAGTAAAGCCTAAACTAGTTGATATATACTGAATCCAGTATGAAATCCAACTACACAAAGTGGCTAGTCATAGTGAATGTGTTAGCTATAATTAAAATACCTTCATTTGGCAAGTTTGCTTGTGCTAAAGGCAAGATTTGTTTGTATTATAAATCACCACAAGTGATACAAAAACTGGTTTTTGGTTTCTTGCGATCCAAATTACACTATGACTATTATTATGGCAGCTCTGAGGCAGACTGACAGAGTCGTAGCAGCTATTCCACACCTATATCTTCTTAAACCTCCACCACCATAAGGTTGTAAAGATTGACCAAGGACCAAACAGCAACGAGTCCAGGCAATGTCTGATGAAACCAATGCTAACCAATTAGGTAATCAACCAAAAAGAACATACTTGCTATGCTTCTAAACAAACTTGGAGAAGTCTAGAGTGTGCAGTGCACTTAGCTGCAGTGTATGATTTGTTCTGACAATTAACTAATTCACTGTGCCAGGGCTGGTCTGAGGCTTTTAAACTCTAGTCTGATTTATGGCATCACTGCAGTTGTATTAATTTCCCAGAGGTCTATGTAAAACAAACAGAAAACTTTTCACTTATTTATGTCATGTAAGAGGCTTTTAGGACATACAGGCAGAAGTGCACTTTGGTTCAACTATCTTCAGAGTCTAGAGCAGAATATGTTTTACTGATCATGGTTCCTGTGTCACTTTTTGGAAATAAATTATGTTATATGTTTTGTTTTGTTTCAGAGTTTGCTTGCAATAATCCAGTAAATAATAATAATAATAAAGAATGGGTTATATTGCACTTTAAAGACCTCTTTCCAAAAGCATTTTGTGAGTGAGTCCATTATTCAGTCCCAAGTGACTGCAGTGCAGCCACACGTGTCCTTGGGCAGACAGAGAAAGGGCCACTGTCCACTACCAAACACATCACAACAATTACACTAAAAACATGCATGCTGTATTTTATGCAAGACAGGTACAAGCTTAGGACTGCATGCTAAAATACTATTCACATGTATTTACATTGTTAGGCTATATTTAAGTTCAGCAGAGTTTTTGTCCCCTGCCCACTCTCTGTCACTTCCTGTTGTGATTGTAAAAAGTTGTGGGTGTAGACCCCTGTAGTGCTCTGAGAACCGCTGAGCCCCTTAGTGACTGCTGCTGATAAAAATACGTATATCCAAATAGTGCCTTATTGAAGCAACACGCACGACCCACAATCTGTTCCTGTGCTCTGCCAGTGAGAGAGGAAGCACCCCACCAGCACCGGGCTCTGCCACTACTGCCAACAACCATCTGACACACAGTCTTGTACATTTTAACACACTAACAAACCGAACAGAACTAATGAGATGTAATAAATTCCTTTTAAATATAATGGATCATTGAAGGCACCTTGACATCTATTAATTAAATCATCACTGAACTTTGTAAATCATTGCAAAGGTAGAATGGATGGCTCATTGATATTGCAGCTTTTCTCTGTGGAGTTTGCATGTTCTTTTTGTGCATGCATGAATGTTCTACCTTCCTAAAAAATATATATGTAGCCCAAACTCAAAAAGTGTAAAAAAAATCTGGCTTAAAATACAACACATTTTCCATCAGCACTGGATTTAAACCACTTGTAGAAAATGTATATTATTGATAATAAAATGCACTGATAATACACACACACAAAAATCACCATTCAACTATCTGCAATCAAACATTAGAACTAAATAGAAGTACTTGTATTTCAAAAAGTGCGGGATGTCACTGTAAGTAGCTAACTCCATAGTACTGTGTGAGCTCTCATCCTCATTTGAAGAGATTTCACGCTCCACTGTAGGAGGTCTGTCACTACAGCTGCACTTTTACACTGCATTACACCCACAGCAGGTCTCCTCTGTACACATACATAAGCCCAACATCACCACATGGTAGTGCCCAGGGAGGACAGCTCTGGTGGGACAGCACTGCAGCAGTGTGGACACAGAGCTTAGACTAAAGGCCCTGATTTAGGATGAGTCAACTTCTCAACAGGCAGTGTTTGGAGACAGGCCAGGTGCAAGGCAATAAGGAACTGAGGAAGTGATTCAAAGTGACACTGAGAAAAATAAGGGGGGCGGTATAGGAAAATGAGTAAATAAGCCAAATAATGTAAGGATTTAGTACCTAGATAGATAGATATTTTGACCATATAGCTGCATATAGTTGGTGGCTTGCCCTAAAGCCCAAAGAAAACAATTATAACAATAATGCATCAGTTTTATATAGCGCTTTTCTGGCCACTCAAAGACGCTTTACAATTGCATTATTCATTCACTCCATACACTGGTGGTGCTAAACTACTTATGTAGCCACAGCTGCCCTGGGACACACTGACAAAAGTGTGGCTGCCAGTTTGCGCCAACAGCCCCTCCGACCACCACCGAACACCAATCACACGGCCACATTCATTCATAGGCAATGCGAGTTTAGTATCTTGCCCAGGGACACAACGACAGTATACGCTCGGGCGGGGATTTGAACTGGCGACTCTCCAGTTGCAGGGCAAACTCTCACTGTGCCACTGCCACCCAATGTCATTGTAATTATGTATTATTGAGTTATATTAATTAACTTTTTATTAATCTTTTGTTTATTACCTTTAGGGGCTGTGGTTGGAGCTCTGTCTATGCAACTTTACACAGACCAATAGCTTGTAGAATAATATATGAATGATGTATAAATAACTATTCTGCAGCAGTGATGTTGCCTGTGTTGTGTGTGGTGCCGTCTCCTCTTCTAATACTGTTCTGGTCTCAAACTTTCTCCTGAATAAAAGATCAATATGTTTTCAGTGACTGTGCTGAGTTATTGTACCTCCAGGCTGCAGTCTACCTTTACCAGACACACTCTATCACTAGGTCTACATCAGAAATCACAATTATCTGTAGTCTAATTCTGCCTGTGGGGGAGACATCTTACAATCTTACAACAGAGTCTGCAGTGACTCCGAGGCACCCCTGGAATATCAAAACACATGGGGGACGGATATAAGCCATCATAAATCCACTGTCACTCTCTCTGATCCATTTCGGTTAGGAAGTTGTTTCTTAAATGGTGAAAAACAAAATGTCTCTTAAAACATGTTTTTTCTTTTAGTGCTGTTTCATCTGGGAAC
>JAVQJW010402914.1:0-10817 GCA_036025195.1 Hypseleotris klunzingeri
CAAGCATTATATATCTGAAAGTCTGAGTGGGACCCTGAAAAAGACAGAAAAAGTAGCTGGTCAGAAAAATTATTTATTTCTCAATAATTTGCTTGATTTATTCTTTATAGGCCTACCTCCTGTCAAAACATAGGCTAGTAAGCATAAACATTAACCTACAACCCTTGCATGAGTGATTTTGAACATCTCTAAAAAGCTCCAAGCAGTTCCACTTAATTAGGCCTACTCTGAATTGTAAATGATAAACTACAGAAACTCTAGTTGGGTGAATGCTATTGTACTCACAGGGAGTTTGAAGGTCTGGAAAGACTCTCCATCAGGATCATATGCAAAGGTTCCCAGGTCAGTTCCTTCTCCATCCTCTGACAAAAATCCCTGTAATAGAAAAGATGCCGTTTGTAATGTTTCATTATGTAACATACTTCATGTAATTCTTGCCACTCTAACGTACACAGACAGAGAAATCCTGTGGAGCGCTGTGCATGAATCCAGGGGGAGCGTGTTCCCTGGAGATATGTCCCAGTGTCACATGGGAGATGCTGATTGGCTGAGACAGGGAGATGAATAAGTATCCTCGCTGGCCCGGAAACGCCCAGCAGTGGCCAGGAACCAAGGACTCTGTGTGGCCCTGTGGTCAAAAGAGAAAGGAATGTCAGAAGAAGATGCCAAAAATATATAATGCCATTTTTTGTCCAGCTGTTAAAGGGGAAATAGTGAGCTAAAATCATGCAAAACACCATGGATCCAATACATGAATACATTTTCAGCACTTTTCATGACTAAAACTAAAACTGCAGTATATGAGACTCAAGACCCAATGCAGAGTTAGGATTCAAAATTTAAAAAAAGGATTATAGTGTTAAACATTGCTGAAAACTGCTCATAAATTGTTGTTAGATGACCCAACCTGTATGGCAGTCCTGGGTGAGTTCAGTGGATACCACACGGGCACTCCCAGAAACACCCGCAGAGGAGGCTGAGTAGGGGAGCGGTACATTTGTGATGGGTAGGCCTGTATCACACGGGCCCCTATAGGAACAGACACAGCCATTTGTATTATTTTACATTTCAATTGTGGACTGTATGTTATATCTTGTGTGTGTTCCTAATTTCCAAATAGTGTTAGGAAAATGTGTGACTCTAATGAATAAATGTGAAAGAATGTGAGTGTGTGTTTGCCTCTGAGTCAGCCCTGCAACTAAGTTACCACTGCCCACAGTGTACTCCAATTAAAGTCCATAGTTGTGGACTAGGCTGCAGTCAACCATAATAAGATAAGCAATAAGATAAACAGAAAAAAGCCAAAGTCTATTGGTTACACTGGCCCTTCTGAGAAACCCTCACAGAGAATCAAACAACAGAGAAGAAGCATCCTATAATGCTTACCTTGAGACTCCAGTGCAAAGTTGGGCATAGTCAGTCCTTTTGGCAGCAGCCTGTTCCTCAGATAGTCCAGCTCCTCTTGCACCAGCTTTAGCTTTTCTTGAACCATCCTGAAAGACTCAGACTCACTGCACCCCGGACCCCAACAGATAATCTTTAAGGCATTCATTTGGCAAAAATATCCAGTTCGGTTTAAGGATGCAGACAATATCAGGAGGACAACAACAAGTATCATGCCAATGTTCCTCATCAACCCTGTAAAAAGAAAAAGTAGTGCCTATAGTAATAATTAATAATATTTGTAATGGGATGATCCTACAAAATACATACAACTCTTGGCAACTGGCTCATTATTGTTGTCAAAAGTAAGTACTGTTTCTTCTAAAGATTGTGTCACTGGGTTGCCAGGTTGGTCTCCGGCTTCATCCACAACAGATGCAGAAAACAAAACAGGGGAAGCTGGTAATTCAGGTGTAGGAGGTTCCCATCCATCACTTATAGATGTTGTTGATATGTCCGAAGAAGAGGATGTAGAAATCGATGTATTTAATAAGTTGAATGGTGTGGGAGTTCTCCATTCACTGGTATCACAAACATGTGTTTCGGGTGTACCCTCATCATAGGTGTGGGAGCCATACTGATTGGATCTTCGCTTCTTATGATGATTAAAGATCCTAACAATATATAAAACACAAATAAATTAAAAGGTCCAGCCAAATAAAACATCTGGACATAAAAACATACACTTTCTTACTTGATTGGATTTTCCTTGTACGACACTCGGGGCTTCTCTTTTTCATCATAATACCCAAGTGAAACAAGGCGTTCACTTAGACGAGCCATTTGTGTGGACTGAGAGACACAAAACACATGATTTCCACCCATACTTTTAATTGTAATTTTCTTAATCAAAGAAAAAGACAAAACATAATATGCCCAAATGTAAAACCTGGGCAAAAATATTCAAGTCAATTCAAGTGCATCATTTGAAATGTCTGGAATTATTCTTGACTGATGCTAATAGAAACATTTTATACTGACAGTTTACTTACCTTTTTACATGTGTAGTTTATTGTAGTGAAGTATAAACTCTAGATGAAAAATCCATGGATCAACCATTATTTAAGGCTGTCAGTTTTGGTCCCTGCTTCAGCATCTGTTGTGTCTAAAAACCCAAATGTTTATGTTTGAATAATAGAATGTTCAATGTTGTATCTATCAGAGCTGTTGATAGAGTAGAGTGATTCAACAGGTATGAATATATGGTGCAAAAAATTAGTGAAATCTGAGGACTTTTGATAAAGCTGGGACAATACAACAACATTATGCAACTTTAAAAATAATAATACTTCAGTTGTACACAAAAGCATTACAGTCAAATAGTGCAGCTCTAATAACACGATTAAGCCACAGTTGTCAGTTTTCAATTTTAAATGAATTTTAATAATAAATGCTGTTTTACCATTCACCAAAGGTTTTATTTTTTTAAATACATTTGATCACTTCTCAACAATCTCCCATAATTGCAACAATGTCTATTCTGCTTACAAATACAACATGCTTTACATATGAAACCCATTCAATTAGACCGATTATATTCATTTGACCTTTTTATTGTGCAGTCAACAAGCTATACATTTGTGCTTTTTCAATAAACAGCATTATTAGCATATTGAGTTTGGTCTTGTCTCTATTAGCATACTGGACTGATGGGCACTCCTCTCTTTGGTGCATAGGGCGTTGTTCTTGTAACCATTTTGATGCAGTCTATGATTGGACATACGCTGAAGCACAAAGTACAACCAGTGCAGCTGTCGGTCACATACGGGAGGTGGGTCTCAGGGTCAAAAGTTATAGCCTGAAAAGAGACATAAGTCACATTTATTAAATCAAATTACAATATTGTCTTAAATAGTGATAGCAGTCATTTGAGAGGGTGTACCTGGTATCCCGAGTCATTGCAGGTCATGTAACATTTGCCACAGTTGATACACATCTCTTCATCTATGAGTGCTTGCACCTGAACATAATACAGTTTAGCAGGTAAACTTGTAAATATAACAGGTAACATTGTAAATATCAAGTAAATTCAGTATATTGCCTCTGTCTATCAATCTTACCTGCTCCATGTTGTTCAGTTCCTGGTAAGCTCCAATGTGGCGCAAGGCTCTGGCAATCACATCCTGCAAACATTACAATCAGACCTTTACTGTGGGTAAATATTTGACTTGTGTAAACACACTTACAATATACATTTAATCAACCAGACTCTTTCACTAAATAGTTTAAAATGGTAGATTATTCGCCCAAACATTTTAGAACTGTTGTCCAGTGAAAAAGTTTATCTTTTCCCAAATACCATAAAAATTCTCTTCATTTGGTTCTGACCAGAACTAAGCGCTTTATTTGCTCTGACAGTAGCTTCAGATGGCTAAACATGTCCACTGCCCATGCTTCTCAGCAACAAAGCTAAACTATTTACCTGTACCAAGGGGGGCATTTAATGTGAATTTAATTCACATGTGCATGTCTAGTCGCTAAGGTTAATAAAATAGAAGTGTTTTTAAAGTCACACCTTCACAGCTGGGACAGGTTTCTTGGGTGACTTGACTCTGCTGATGTTGATCTCCATTACGTCCATTTCACCATTGTCTCTGAGCTTTTTCTTATAATCTGCAATGACTTCTGTCTTCTGCTTCAGATAAGGCCCAAAGCTAGGAAGGCTCTGTGTATACAAAGGCAAAAATTGGCATGGCAAAAATTACTTTTGCACTGTTAAGTTTTACAAGCAGGCCTACTGGGACAACTTGTAACATTTACTACAGTAATGGTTTAATGATAATAATGCTTGTATTGCTGGTACCTTTCCTACAAGGTCTTCCAGTCTGGGAACTGGTTTTCCTTTCTGATGCTTCTCTGTTGGAGGAGACTGACCGTCCCAGTTCTCCAGCTCCAAACTTTTCAAATACAGCAGAGTCTTCAGACCTGCACACACCACCACAATATCAAGGCAACATTAAAATAATGTATCTATATAATATATAACACCACATGTTCTTATAAATCATACAAATGAGACTTACGTACCAATACAATAATCCTCTATCACTGTGAAGTCCTGGTTCTGAACTGCACTGCACACCTAAAGCCATTGAGAAATGATGATGTTAAGATCTACTGTAAATGTCTTGAGATAAACAATAACAAAATGGCACAGGTGTCTTTGTCACCTGTAAAACTGATGCTCCAGCGTGAAGGAACTGGAGTCCAGTCTCTGCTGAGTCTATGCCACCAGTAGCAAGAACTGGGAACCCAGGGAGTGCTCTGCCAATGGCTGAAACAGCTCGAAGAGCAATAGGCCTGATGGCATTACCTGAACATGTGCCACACAATTCAGTGATACTGAATACAGGGTAATAATATATCTATAGTTGAGAATGTAAAAGCATGTTGTTTTGGTGTTTTTTTATTCTCACCAGACACGCCTCCATACGTGGTGCGCTGCTCGCCTCCGACACTCGGCCAAGGAGAACCATCAGCCTTCAGCCCCATCATCCCAGACACTGTGTTAGTCGCTGTTACTCCATCTGCACCTCCTTATAGCCAGAGATAAAGGTCAGCACTTGTACAAGGGCATTACATTAAACATTAAATTAAAATAAAGCCAAATGTTTCCTTATTTACCTTCATGAGCTGCTTTGGCAATGTCCACGATGTTGGTCACATTTGGAGTCAGTTTTGCAAAGAATGGGATGGAGATGGCTGCACGCACCCAGCGGCAGATGTTACGCACTAACACTGGATCCTAACAAAATTCAAAAAGAAACGCATTAACATCTGGTGCTTGTTGAGACAAATAATGGTTTTCACTTTGATACCTGTCCACAGGCCAGGCCCATGCCTCTCTCTCCCATCCCATGAGGACAAGACAAGTTTAGCTCCAAAGCATCTGCTCCAGATTTCTAAACATAAGCATTCAAGGATTTATTCACCAAAGATTTTTTTTTTATTAATGTATTTATTCCCACCTCAGCCATCTTTGCAAGCTCTGTCCAGTCCTCTTTGTTGTAACTACACATTATACTGGAAATCACCACCTGAAAAGGTAATTAAGTCAATTATGCATCAGAGGGTATAACGCATTTACTATATCTGTCCATAAACACACTTACATTATTTGGAAAGTCCTTCTTTAACTCAGCAACAGATTTACACCAATAGGCTGCTGTCTTTTCACTGATGAGTTCAATGTTGAGAAATGAGCCTTGACCTGGTCCATACACATGACCAGAGGTAGTCCCACGAACAATACGAGGGGACACATTTGTGACCAAATCCTAGGACAATATATTTAGACAGGCCATCAGCAAGATTTTGTGATCTATGATATGCTGGCTCACTAAAAAAAATTATGAACTGAAAAAGTTAGGTGTGCATAGTTGCCATTAGATACGTGTTTGCCCTTTTTCCCCAGTTTGTCTGATTTCCATGAATTAAAATGTCTATCCTGTCTGTGTTTACTTTCTGTTTGATATGAATGATTAGACAGTACCTTGTCCAGTCCAAAGGTCTTGGTCAAAGCGAAGCCCCAGCCCTGTTCAAAGGCTCTCCTGATCATAGCAGTGCTGGTGGTGGGAGGAGCAGAGGCCAAACCAAAAGGATTTGGAAACTTTATCCCACAAACATCAACACTGATGTCCACCATGTCAATAGCACTGTAGAACAAGGGCAGCTTTGGGACTGTGTCTATGGTCTGTCCGTGCAATGACTGTAAAAAACAACATAATACTTTAATAGTTTAATTTGGTTGCAGATATCATTTTTTTAAATTACATCAAGATTTTATAATAACATCTTCATTTTTTCTGTGCACATACAGTACATAATCCCTGCTTCTGCCTGTATGTCCAAAGATAATATATGAATTAATGTAATTATCCTAATCACCTGTATGTATCTGTGAATGTGCCATGATGCCTGTTTGCCATCATTGACTGACTCGACCGTAGTGTTGGCCAAACCAGAGATGTCTCCTCCAGCGAACACCCAGGGCTCGCTCGTCTGCATCGTCTCTGTGTTGATCTCAGGAGTGCCCCAGCGGTTCAGCTTTACAGGCGACATGGCATCAGTCACTGCACAGAGAGGGGCACATTTTGAATTAAGGGAAATTTATTTAAATATTAGTGTTTGAAGAAAGGTTGGGTATCTATCAGTATGTGAATTGAAAATAAAAGTTAAGTAACTAATATGATTTATAGAGTTTCATGTACAATAAGAGCAAGTATTTATTTTTATATATATTTTTTGCTGCTGCTACTGTTCATGGGGGACGATGAGGTATAGAATGGCAATCCACAATGCAATATGAATTATATTTCCATTGATAATTCTCCCTGCCAGCCACATATTTTGGTACAAATCTAATGTGTATACCTTGTGGGTCATCCAGCATGGAGCCAAACGCACTGATAATATAGTCGGCCTTGAGCCTGACGACCTGGTCCTCATCCTCCAGCCACTGTCCGTCCTCTGTCTGCTCTGTGCGGCAGAACTGCAGACCGGCCACTCGCCCGTTCTTCATGATCACTTCACGAGGAGACAGGAAGGGGAGAAACTCACACTGCTCCTCTTTAGCCAGCTCCATCTAAAATACAATGTTATCTTCATATATTGTATTAAACTTAATCACTGTAATACAGGGAGTCTTCATGTCCTCTCTGCGTTATTGTGGGTTTTGTCCATCCCAACATACAAAGATGTGTTAGAAGAATTGATGACCAGAAAGAACTCCTAGTGAATGAATGTGATAGTGAATGGTTATCTGTCAATGTATGTCTCAGTCTCTGCCCTGTGACTAACTGGCCACTGTCCAGTTCTACCCCGCCTAAGGCCCATAGTTGCTGCCCAAAGGTTCAGTCAGTGAACAGAAATATACAGTAGGGGATAGATTACTGTATTAACCCTTTTAGCAATTGCATGGGTGTTTCCCTCTTCAACATTACAGCACAATGGCACACACAATATTAAACTGGGATGGACTGTATACAATTAGCTCGAGTCCTGGATAAGGTGACCATATGTCCCAAATTGCATTCGATTTCACAGCATTTTCAGTTCAAATCAATCGTTTCACAAAGCAAGTCTGTGTCCACCATTTTGACTTATGCCAGCAGAAACATTTGCAGTGATTAAATAATCAATTTATTCTCCATGATAATGCTTCTGTCAGATTAGATTGGGCTCTAAGCAAATAACAAGAGTGTTTGTAGCATGTCCCATATTGTCCTGCTTTGTCCCATTTAAACAGGTTTTTTGTCCTGGTTTTGGTCTTTGTTGGTTCTACTGTAGAGAGCCCGTACCTCTTCAGGAACAGCCCTGATGTTGGTGAAGCCCTTCCTGAAGCAGACGAACACTCTGCGGGCTCCACAGCGCAGCGCGGAGGTGGCACAGTCGAACGCAGTGTCACCGGCGCCCAGCACGATCACCACTCCTCTCAACTCAGGCAGCGAAGAACGACACTGGCACATCCCTGCAACAGTAACATTTATGAAACAAACCTGGAAAATGTAAAAAAAAAAAAAGGTTTTACATAATTGTTTTGAATTTTTTAATTTAATGGTCTTTTTTGTGTTGCTGTCTTGGACCCCGAGTCAGTAAATAAGGTTTGGCATAAAAAGCACATGTTGTTGTTGTCTGCTTTCTGAAGTCTGTTATAAACTAATGCTTCACGATTTTGAAATACTAGGAAGGCTGTTTGGCTCAGAAGATTTACTAGCAAGTACATGATCACTGGTTCAGTGAAAAATGTAATACAATGTTTAAACCTTCAAAATAATGATATAGCTGCCATAATGTTATGTGTAATCAGGAGTTGCTATTTTAAGTTTGTTTCTATACCTTTCTTGCTGGCTGTGGCTACCATTGGCAGGAAATCCTTGGATGTAAAAAAGCCCTGTTCGACTGTTAGACCCTGGAAGATTTTAGCTCTGTTGGCCTGTGGAAGACCTGGAGAAAGAGTTAGAAACAAAATGCATATGTTTAAAGATGTGGTCATAATGTGTGTTTTATTTCCTCAGTAGTTTTATTATTGATACTCACCAATGCCCATAAACACAGCCTTGAATCCTTCCTCTTTTAAAGATGTCAGGCTCATTCCACCGAGACCAAGCCCCTTCTCACACAACACCTAAACAACAAATAAGATTGCATGAAAATTCAGTGGGCATAATATGCAGGGAAACTACAATTTATTGTATTGATAGAAAACTACACCCATCTGAGAACATACCTTGACTCCCAGATCCTTCATCAGGTCAATTTCAAACTGAACCACTTCAAAAGGGAGTCTGAACTGCGGGATTTCTGCTGTGCTGGATTAGAGAAAACATATTTGTAATTTAAAAAAAAAAAGAAAAGAAAGAAAAAAAAATATGTGCCACATCTAATGTCACCAAGATCACTATTGTTGAGTTATTAATAGCTACCTTAGTCCTCCAGTGTACTTCTGTTTCTCAAAAATTGTAATATTGTCATATCCGAGGCGGGCCAAGAATGTAGCACAGCTGACTGACGCAGGGCCACAGCCAATCAGAGCGATTGGAGCGTGATAGGACTCTGGCATCTCATTTGCTGGAGGGAGCTCGGGGTTCCTTATCTGAGGGATGCCCATTTTACTGAACACCTGAGGGAAATATGCACAATGAAATTTGACAGAAAGAAAATATGGTCAATCATTTTAGCCTGTCTCTCCATCCTAATTGTTTTTCTACAATGTCTGGGGCAAGCCTAAATAATTATAAATATGTAAATAGTGTAAAAGTATTAAAAAAAACACATCACCCTATTCCGTTTACCTCTGTAGCAAACTGCTGCAGTCCTCCGATGTTGATGGGCCCCTCCTCAGAGGCGTACAGGTTGCACCCCCCGACACACAGCTCAGAGGTGGGACAGACCATACCACAAGTGAGGCCCAGGGGGTTGTCTGACAGGATGGCCTTTGCAGCTCCATAGTAGTTCTGGGATACATATAGATATTAAAATTGAAAATACCCATATTTGTCAATATATTGTACATGCGTAAAGTGAAATTTCCTGACCTTGTTGGAGATACTTGTGATGAACGACTTTATGTCCAGGTTGGTGGGACAGCTCTTCTGACATGGGGCATCAGCACATTTTAGACACCTACATATTTTAGAACAACAGTTGTAGTATGCTTAATGTGAACAAATTGTCTATCAAACTATGACTACATTTTGCGTTTGTCATATGAAGGAAACATAACTTTATTCTAACCTCAGGGCTTCTCGTAGGGCTCCACGTTCGCTCAGTGTTGTGTGCTTGATATCGTCAAAGTTGTTTTCTAACTTTACACACGACTAAACCAAGAAAAAACATCAATATGAACAAATGAATCAATGACCTATGAAATGCTGCTGAGTGTTAGAATAACTTACATCACAGTCTCTGTCATGGTTCCTCTTCCAGTGTTTCTTTTCTTTCTTCTTGTTTGCTGTTGACATGATCTGTGCATGGCTCTTCACTTTGGGATTTAGAGCTAGTATGCTCTAAAAATAGTTTTAAATTTAACACATCATGATTTAAAAATATGAACAAATGTTTTGTACAATACTAAAGTAAGCACAGCATATTATAGTGTATGCTACTGGTGTCTTGGCTGATTTTTGTCTTTTTAAGATCTACTAAAAATTCATAAAACCTCAAATTGTTTGGTGATTTAAAAGATATTTCTTGTTACAGTAATGGAATTGTTTATGTGTTTCTATCTTACTATCTTCACTCCAATCTGTGGAAAACATGTAGACGTTTCCAGGGAGTTTGTTTGTTTGAATGGTCAGAGGGTTAAGGTCAGGGCAATAAACTAAAGCCAGCTAGTTCAATGTCCTCGGTCCCCACATGTGACCAGTCGGACAAATGGCAGAACTCAACTATACTTTTGCATACATTTGACACTTGAACAGTAAAGTTCAAAGTGCTTTAGGTGCTCTCAAAACTGTAAAAAGTAGTTGGCTAATATTTCTGTTGGTATTGTTTGAAATATTTGCTAAGTAATAAAAAGACCTCACCTATTGTCTCATTGCTGCACGTGTGGCAGTATCCCCTCACTTTGGTCATGTGCCTCTTATCTAACGTTTGTATAACATTTGTATAACTGCACACATGCCTTGTATAAGGTGAGGTTACACTAGGGCACACTTTATCAGATTATCATTTTAGGATTTGAAAAGTTATCCTTCAGCGTTGTTGGTTGCCAGTAAGGTAGATTTAAGTAACTGTCTTAATTTTTCCAAAAATAGTAAATGCAAATATCCACAGTGATGGGCAGCTTGGTAAAAGGTGGTAGAGCATTTTTAGAGATTTACTATTACACTGGCTCATGTTAGACATTAATCTAAAAGTTATAAAATTAACCT
>JAVQJW010403194.1:0-11725 GCA_036025195.1 Hypseleotris klunzingeri
TAAATAACTAAATAACATTTTCGTCAAAAGACAAAGACTAAAACTAAATTATACTCTGCTGTCAAAATTATGTAGGCTACATGTAGAAGAATGACTTTGATTATGTCAACCATCACAAACTTGATTTTGGTTGGGCAATATGGTAATAAAAAAAAGCAAATAGTGATATGAAGTTATGAATATTTGCAAATCTGGGAAGATGGTTGAATCGTGATATAGTGTATACATTTATGTTACACATTCACCGCCATATATATTCAGCGCTAAGAAATAATGTTAGTATGAAAACTCAGGTAAATATTTTAAAAGCTTTTTCTGTTTTTTTCAGCTACGTTTTTTTAAAAGTCTATGGGAAAAATGTATTTTGACTTCCGGAACCAGAGGTGGGTGGGCACTAATAGCCTGGCACGCCAGACTGGAGTGCTCTGTATATTCAATACAGAGCGACTCAGTCTGGAGGCCCTCCCCCTCACGGAGATTTGCATCGGGCTCAAACAAACCGGCTGCGCTGATTGGTTGATCTGACGAGACTCTTGCCTCGTGCATGGCGTCATCATGTCTTCTTCAAAACATTAAAAATGGCGCGTGGTCGTAGCGTGAGTTCCGTTCTTTTCTCCATAAATGCTGTTATAAATGCATATCAAACTGAACATATCAAATCTTTAAAACCTTAACAACTGATACCCATCTGTACTGCGTGCACACCATGTTGATTTTCGTCTGTTGCGTTCGCTCTACTGATCACTTCCGGATAGTGTAGGCTGCCGCTTCACTGGCGTCACGTCCGCCATTTTTCTATTTTTGGTTTATTGCGCGCTTGTCCCGCCCTAGAAATCTGTTGACGCGAGTGAGCTCCCAGACTCTACGCTGGTACAGCGGGAGAGTCTGGCATGCCAGGCTATTGATCTTTAATATTGCATATACTCAATACAAGTAAAAATATTGTTATCAAAGTCTAGCCTTAAATCAAACCAACACTAAGAATGACATATTCAGTCGCTTACCTGAAAGACTGTCATGATGGCTGCAGCAAATGTGTCAAAATTTGTTGGAGGAGTTCCAGCATCAAAATTAAACCTGGAAATATGAAAAGACATTGATTTTTACATGCAACAAATCTAGGGTTTATGTAATAATGTGGCTAAGATTCTTGTAATGTGAGAAGTGGCTGTGTGAATACGTACTGTCCTCCAAAAAGCTGCATTCCCAACAAAGCGAAGACGACAATGAAGAGGAACAAGAGGAACAACAGACTCACAATGGACTTCATGGAGTTTAACAGAGACACTACCAGGTTCCTCAGAGGAGCCCAGTATCTAAGGGAGAAATATAAGTCATTACAGTAAGTACAGCAAATAGAAAAAGAAACATTATCTAGTATAATGAAATGTACACACTTGAATTCACAATATTAGTCTTATTAGTTGTTTATTCTTCCACAAAAATATCTAATTCCACCAGCAGATAATCTTGCTTGAAAAAGGACAAACATTAAAACCAGTCTGAAGTACTTGAAAACAAGTCAAATAGTCTAGGCCTAATCTCTTAAGTTTTTGCCATGTACAAGGTGAAGACTTACTTGGTGACTTTGAATATTCGCAGCAGTCTCAGAGCTCGTAACACACTGATGCCGAAGGATGTGCCTGGTTTGATAGTGGCCCACACCACCTCGAAAATACTGCCCACGATTACCTGCAAGCAGCGACAAACAATGTTGTTTTGACATCAACTACAATAAAGACATCTGTCTAAATTTAGTTTTTAGATTTAGAGAGAAAATTATTGCACAGAAGTAAGCACTGTTGGCTCACAGCAAGAAGGTCCAGAGGTCAGTGCCTCAATAAAGGGAACACTTGAAATCGCTAGTTCATATATACGTACACACTGAAATCAAATCATTGGATTTTGACATTTAGTTTTAGATTAAGATCAAATAAATGAATACAAGTCCATTGTGTCCCTGTTATATAATAGGACAGGACTGTTCCAGCACAGAGGCTCAAATGAATGCAGAGTTAGTGTGCGTCATCTTCATCTGTCACTCACGATGTGCTGCTCAACAAACGCTCCCACTAAAATAAACCAGGTCTAAACTAAGACAAAACCAGGTCTAAACTAGGACTAAATCAGGTCTAAACTAGAACTAAACCAGGTCAAAATTAGGACTAAACTGGGACTAAACAAGACAATTTACAGCAGACCAAGGATTTTAGGACCACAGTACAATATTTCTTAAAATTTTATTTGGTATAAATTCAAGATCTAAACCAGAAATAAATAGTGTTGGGTTTCACAAGACAGAAGTTCAGGATGAAAGAGAATGTAGGTCCAATACAGATGCTATTCTTTAAAAAAAATCCTGGATACAAGTGGTGATTCTGATCACTCCCAATATGTAATCCATTATTCTTGACATTCCTGACCTTCCCTGAAAATTCCATCCAAATAGGTTCAATATATTTTATGTAAAGTTGTTCACAGATGGAAGGACAGGCAAACGTACCTTCCCGAAAACATTACCTCTTTGGCAGAGGTAACTAGGAATAAACCAGGACTGAACAAATACTCAACCTAAAATAACACAGCTTCCTTCAGCTTATAATGGTCTAAGATGTTGAGGTAGAAGGATTTTTGTCACACTATCATTTGCTCTGTCTTCAATTCAAAAATGGTACAATTTGAATTTGAGACATTTTATAATTCTTAATGTTAAACTCACCACGCAGTCGAAGCAGTTGAAGGAGGAGTGGAAGTACGGCTGGATGCCCAGGCCATACATTTTAATGAGCATCTCAGACATAAACAAGCCCAGGAAGATGAACTCTGCATAGACTGAACACAGACAGCATGTATATAGTTAGCACATAGCACTCAGTTAGCACACAAAACCAGATGTTATGTTATAGAGAAGAAGTACATTAAGTATCGAACCTTATAAACCTTATATAAACTATGCTCGAACCACTAGAGGAATGCAAAAAATAACACATTGTTTAAGTACAAAATGTGTGTGATGTCAGTTAGAGGTTAGAAAACATTAGCTAAAAGGGGACTTTAGCTAGACCTTTTACATGGTCTATGCAAAAGGACTAGGACATTTATCTGAGTTATTTAAGAAAAGGAAAGACAGACAGTTAGCACATAGTGATTCAACAGAGCTATTTAAAAGCCTACAATCAGTGAGTGGGACGAGACAGTGTTAAAAATGAATCAGACTAGAGTCAAAACAACACTGTCATGTTTGTTCAGATTTTCTGTCAAACTTAAAGAAATTGTAAGTTAAAAGACCTACAGACAGAAAGAATAGAGTATTTGTAGATGATCAGCCCAGTCTACGGGCCAATCAAAGCAACAACTGATATGACGTAACCACTAGAAAACTAGAAAGCACTCAAAGATCATAGACCTCTGCCAAGGCAGCTGATATTTCCTACACACTCAACAAATTGTTTTAAATATTAGGTCTAAGTAGTAATGAGGACTAAATCATGTCCAAACTAGGGCAAAATCTAAACGAGGTCTAATCCAGTTCTGAACCAAGTCGAAACACCCAAGAATAAACTGGGCATAAAGACCCAAACCTGGACTTAGCCAGAATCAAACCTAGACCAGTGCAAGAACAATAAAAAACAAACCATGTCTGAGTACCACATTGAATGCTCACCAATGGTAGTTGAAGTTGAAGAACCACAGGCTTATTTCAAAATTCTTTTTTAAAATACCTGTATGCTCATGCAAGCCTACTACTTCTAAAAATGTACTTCTTTCACTGGATAATAATGCATCGATTTTATATAGCGCTTTTCACAACTACTCAAAGATGCTTTACAATTGCATTATTCATTCACTCCACATACATACCCGGTGGTGTTAAGCTACTTGTGTAACCACAGCTGCCCTGGGGCACACTGACAGAGGCGTGGCTACCAGTTTGCGCCTACGGCCCTTCCGACCACCACCAATCACACAACCACATTCATTCAGGCAATAAAAATAGCTTTTTTTTTCTCATATTGCATATTGCATGTATTTCCTATATCGTGCAGTCCTCATATCCAGTTTTTGATAGCACATTTTTATATGGTGGCATGTTCGACTCACATAAAAAGTCAGACAGTAGTTCTGGCTGGTCGTAGTGCACCGCTGCCACACAGCACGTGTTGAGTCCCACCAGACACAGGACGGTCCAGTAAAACGCCTGTGTCTTCACGATCTTTCTGATGAAGAACCGAAGACGACGCTCCTTCTTACTGTAGTTAGAACCATCTTTACCGCTCTTTATGCTCGACCGCGCAAAACCTAAAGAAAAAAACAGAAAACAGTGAGTACATTTATCCAGAATTAATGGTGTAGTCGAAAAGTTTCCTAAAATAAGACACTCTGAAAAAAGAAGTGATTAAAAAAGGAATATCTAACCCTGTTCTAAAACTACAAATTTAAAGTACATCCAGTCATCCAATCAAATGTTCATCATAATATTTAATACTATTTTTTCCCCTTTTTTATTGATATGGACACTGGCAAAATGAATGCACTGTAGCATGATTCAACAATCTGCCCAAATTAAGAGATTGTCATAACTTCATATCAACATTTGATTTTTTATAGTCATATCACTCACTCATAACCTAAAATATCAGCATTACAGCCACAAATATATCACATGTGACGTGAACTAAGAAATAAATACAATTAATACAGTAGCTATCTGTTTATACATATTTTACAGGCAAATATGAGTAACGTGTGTGCTGCTAGTGAGCACGTAGATTACATTAGCAGCTCAATATCCATGACAAAATGTAATTATTTTGTCCTTTTATTTAATATTTTACAGGTTTCTTACCGACTGCGTCCCCCATATTGTCCTCTCCCTCCTCTGTGTTGAGTAGCTCAGTCTTTTTGGTTTTGATGGTGGGCCTTCGACGTGAGCCTGGACAAAAAAAAATGAAATTATTAGGGGTGTAACAATATAAAAATTATGTGCCAAGAACAATGTGGAGTACACGCCCCGTCAATATTATTTTTTCACTGGTTTTGCTTCTGCTCGAATATAAAAGAAAACTCATGTCTGATATTCACATAGAGATTTGAAGTGGGCACTGGACGATGTTTGTAAAAATAACTCTTCTCCAGAATCACAAAGAGACACTGGCGTCACACTAGCAGGAAGAGGCAGTTCTGACCACTCCATCTGTCACATAGTCTTTTCAACTCATCCACAGATATTTGATTTTGGCCCTCTACTGATGTTTAAATATTTGGTTAAAATAAGCAAGTTTTGTCTACAATGGCTATTGTACAGTACTTCCGTTTTAGAGGCAATCTGGCATTCATTCACATCGGTTTAGGGTTGCACAACAATAGACATGTACTTTCCTGGTTAAATTAAGCTTAAATAAAATATAATAATAACAACATTGCCATATTTTGATGCACGTTTACA
The DNA here is from genome assembly GCA_036025195.1 of Hypseleotris klunzingeri. Classification (NCBI taxonomy): domain Eukaryota; kingdom Metazoa; phylum Chordata; class Actinopteri; order Gobiiformes; family Eleotridae; genus Hypseleotris; species Hypseleotris klunzingeri. The sequence goes on from JAVQJW010403194.1 coordinate 5,447, forward strand.
AAAACAGTCATAGTTCCTTTATATGCTAGCTAAAATACCTTCAGAATTAAAACTAAACAAGGACTAAAATAAAGCCAAAATAGCAAAGCATTAAGGAAATCTTAAATTTAAAAAAGGGAAATGCTCTTACAATGCCCAAATATGGACATAAGACTTCCTGTGAAAAAGCAACACTTGGCTAAATGTGGCACGTTTGTTGGATATTCATAGCCTCTGTGTGTGCTATAAATGTTAGCAATGTGTTGTTTGAGATTAGTATTGAAAATGGGATGTGTTAACCACATCACACAGACACTTATCGGAATATATATTTTTTGTGAGCTAGTATTAAAAAAAAAAAGAAAAACTAGTAATTGTCAACCAAATACTCCTGGACTAAGTAAGTGTAAGTAAGTGTTTAGTAAAACTCTTTTACTCTTTCTTTACCATCAAAGTTACCCGTGCCGTCTTCTTCGGCCAGAATCACCTCCTCTGTAAAGACACAGACAAAAGGCAAATGTTAAATGCCTTTTAAAACTTTTACACATTGTTTATTAATTATTGTGACATGGTCAAGATAATCATGACAAAAGAAATATATTGTCCCATAGTACACAGACCTGCTTTATAGATCCACTCGAGATACCCGTTGAGCTCTCTCTCAATCTGCTGCTGTCGTCTCAGCTTCAGAAACTCACTCCTGTTCTCCACTCGCTCCCTCTCTTTGGCAAATTCACTACAAGACATTATACAAATTAAAATTACAAATGTATGTTGTATTTCGCCCAGCATCCAGAGGGCCACCGGTACGAATCCCGCCCTGTCATTGTGTCCCTGGGCAAGAGACTTCACCCCACTTGCTTATGGACGTGTTAGTGTGACTCTGTGATTGGGGTGGTCAGGAGGGCACAAATAGCAGCCATGCGTCCACCACCGAGTGTGACTGAGGAGTGAATGAATAATGCATGAAATTGTAAAGTGTCTTTGAGTGTCTAGAAAAGTGCTATATAAGACTAATGCATTATTATTAGTATTAAAGTATTAAATTATTATTAAAGTCAAATTCACTAGGTCAGAGACACAAAATGCTATCAATTCTCACTACAGGAAATACAAATGTTACATCAGATAGAGAATAAATATAATAGTAAAGTAAAAGCACAGGTCCGTACCCTGAGAGCACACCCAGCACCAGGTTCAACATGAAGAAGGAGCCGATGATGATGAGAGGAATGTAGTACATCCAGTTCCACGCACTGCCCTCAACATCGTTACTCTGAGGAAATACAGAGAATATGGGTTAGACCCAAAACAGCAGAACAACCGATAAACTAATGTGAGGACAAAATTATGGTTTATATGATGAGTCCTTCTATTCAAACACAATTTGCCTGACTAATAATTGAATAAACTGATAACTGGCTTGTTAGACATATTCTCCCTAATTTCAGAAAAACTAGAGCACATTAGTTATAATTTAGCATTTTTGTGTAAACAGGAAATTAAATATGATTAGAATCAGTGTTGGGCAGTAACGCGTTACTGTAATTAGATTACTTTTTTAGTAACAGAGTAATGTAACGGCGTTATAATTGTTAATTCTGTAATTAGATTATAGTTACAATTCCGAGTAATGCAACGTTACAAGTGCGTTACTCTACAACTGAACAGTTTTATTTAGAGGTTTTCTTAAATACGAGTCTCTGAACGCTGCCATCCACAGGCTCTGAGCTCTCCCTCACTCATGCTCACTTTACGTACTCTGAATTTACAGACAGGCAAATAGCGTAAGCTGCTCCTCCGACGACGGCATCACGCATAGGGCACCAAACTCTGATCATGTCATTCATTGTGATTGTGTCACAGATAGACTGTTTTCTGCAGTTCTTAAGCTGCACAACACTGGTTATTTTATTTAAATTGGTCTCATATTCACGGAGAAACGAGCAAAAGGAGTCACTGAAAAAGGACGTTGCCTGTTTAATGGCTTTGATCCAATAAGCGGCACCGCAACGCGCAGCGCAGAAAGCCGTATCTGTTCATAAAGCACATCTCATTTGTGTCGTTGTAATTAATAGAACATAAAACACGAGTCCACACGTCCACACAGAAGTTACTGTAGTTTTTAGTGTTTTCTGAGGCTTCTCTCTGTCACATATGTAGCCTGCTGCCAGGGTGCTGCTGACTGCAAGAACAGAGGCGATCGGAGCAGATTCAGGGGCTGGGGCACCCTAGGAAAAATTCTGTAAAAAGTAGGCTACAAATAAAAAAAAATGTTTTTAAGTTACTATAGTAAATCAGTAACTCAACGTAACTAAACAATAAGTAATCAGTAACTAGTAATTAGATTACTTTTTGAGTGAGTAATCAGTTATCAGTAATTAGATTACTTTTCCAGAGTAATCTGCCCAACACTGATTAGAATGTACACAGCTAATGAAGCTACCAACTGACAGTTGCAAGCTGAGCTTATGCCTATTTATATATAAATATACTAACATAGTCATTAACACTTAATAAAGTATAACTTTCTCAATACAATTTAAAATGACCAACATAATTTGAGAACAATTGTATTACCTGTGCTTTTACAACTAAACAACAACTAAATGTCTAATTGTTTGTGTCTTGTACTGGTCTATTCTTACAGGGTTTTGTTGAAGCCTGACTTCGCTGTGATCCAGAGAAATGGAAACTAATCAAACTTAAATAATACACACTCTACACTTTATTAAACTGAACTACGTTGAAATGAGCTCTTACAAAGTAGAGCATGTCGGTCCAGCCCTCCATTGTGATGCATTGGAAGACGGTGAGCACAGCGAAGAGGATGTTGTCAAACTGAGTGATGCCATAGTTTGGGCCGATCCAGCCGCCCTTACAGCTGGTCCCGTTTGGGCAGAGGCGAGAGGGCAGCGCCTCGCCACAAGGCAGCTCGTCCACAACCTCATCTGAGGAGAACAACACAGAAAGGAGTTTTATAACTTTGGATAATAATGCATTTTGCTTACTGATCCCAACAGTGCAATACTAAATACTATAAGTAACACAAAACACTCCACTCACACCAAGCCATCCAGCATGTCTCAAAATGACCCTTTTTGCTCAATTTAAAGAAACCTGTCTCAGAAAAACATTAGGCTACATATTCCTACATGTAACTGAATATATGTTAAACTTGTATATATAGAGTTGAGTTGACTTCAGTTTAATTCATAAAGTGTGACTCACGGGTGATGTCGTCGAAGCAGGTGGTGTGGAACTTGCCCATGTAGAACTCTAGACCGATAATGGCAAACATGAGGATAGCTACAAACAACAGAAGACCAATCTGCAGCAGGGGAATCATGGCCTTCATTATGGACTTCAGCACCACCTGCAGGCCTGGAGGACACATGGGCATATAAGGAACAGTCCTAAATGTGTAATGATCCTGTATATACTGTACATTATAATGGGTGTTACTCACTGGGGATGCCTGAGACAAGTTTGAGCGGTCGCAACACTCGCACCGCTCGGAGGGTCCTGAGGTCCAGCTGTGAGCCCACCGACGACAGGATACTGGGGAGAGAAAAATCAACATTAAAAACAGTTAAAAGAATATTAAAAAAAAATTAAAATTAAAAATTAAAATAAGGATAAACAAAAAAAAAACAACAACCAAAGTCTTCAAAATCCATCTGCACTTTTGTTTAACAAAAAAAGTAGACAAAGCCAGCTCTAAACCTGGTTTCCCGCGGCGGTCCCGGCCGTGAGCCCCTCCCTCAGACCTGAGTGTTCCTAATTCCAGTAAGAGCTCATTTATTAAAGCAGCAGCAGCAGGAGCCAAGCCCCTCATTCACTCAATGGCTTTTTAACGGCTGCAGACTGCAGAAGTGTTCACAAAATTTACACCAGATCCATCCCACCCTGCACATGAACTGTCCACACCCCCCGTTTAAAGCTACTTCGGTGGATGCACTATCTGGACAGTGTGTGTGTGAATATCATCTCAATTAGTCACATGGCTGACACCTAGACACATACAATGATAGACCACTCATACATGCTCACGCATGCTTGACACTGACTGTAGTACAGGTTTGGAGCGGGTGCCATACGATGTTCCTGCGGACTTCCAGTCACACTGAGTGTGTGGTACATGTCACTTACTCACACACGTGCTCGCAGGGCAGCACACTGTATGGGAATGTGAAACTGCATAAAGCATCTGGCAAAAATATTATACATACATACATGCATGTGTTCACCAGAGTGCACATTGACATTTTTTTTTTCTCGCTCCCCATTCGATATGAATCAGGTGTTTTGGCCATTTATATGTAGATAGTTTGAACATCCATGCATAAAAGTCACAAATATACAAATTGTATAGCTGGCTGGCCAAAGGAAACAGCATTTTCTGACATGTTGATAACATATGTAGACCTTGTTCAGGCAAATATATTTCTAAGTAAATTAATGGTTATCTATTAGTTCTATAGCCATTAGCCACAGTTGCCCTGGGGCAGACTGGCCAAGATGTAACAGCCAGCACCAACACGCTCTCCAACAGTACACAACAGTGTCACACACAATGGAGGCACCGCCACATACAGTAGTCTTGTAATAGATTTGGGGCAGGCTGGTCTCAGGAGGAGCTCACTGCAGACACACTGAAAAACTGCTGCCATTGGGAGTGCTGAGAACAGAGAGGTGTGGGACAGAGGTGACACGGGACGCTCACCGGGGAAACACCTGGAAACACTGCTATCTCTCAACGGCACACAGAGGGTGGAACTGTATGTGTGTGAGTGATTATGTGAAACAAAGTGCCTAAAAGGCAAAAGCCTTAAAAGGCTGGCACCAGATTAAGACTATTTTACTAACATGTGAATATTAATCAAAGGAGCCTCAGGCACTGCAGCCAGTGCAAAACAAGTCCAAACTGGGGCTAAAAAAGTTCTAAACCAGGACAAAAATGGTCTAATCAATGACTCAAATCAAGACTAAACCAAGACGTAACCAGAACTAGAAATACCTGCAGTGGAGTCCCCATAAATATATCCTGATGCTTCTTAAGTTTAAATGATCTTTGTATATTGTAAAAAATAATTTGATAAGTCTTTCTTTACAGTCACATTCATAAATCCCTGTCAGGTCACTCTCCCCCCGGTCTCTCCTCTGTCCGTCGCCATAGTAACACCCCCCTCCACCTTTGGTCTCCACGGTAACGGCTCTGGCTCTCATTCATAAGCGTTACCGCGGCAACAGAGTCGGGGCTCATTGATGGAATCTCTTCTTTTACAGCAGCATCACCATCGCCGCAGCAAAATGCAACCAAGAGAGAGAGAGAGAGGGAGGGAGGGGAGGGTTTTTTAAGTAAATGTACCATCACCTGTGGCCCCCCTTCAACACACCTGGGCAGGTAATACAGACAGGTATTGGGATATATATACAGTAGATCCTATATTTAACATCGATGCGCATATGTTTGTGGAGATGACAGAGAAGGATGCAGCACTGAGCAGGTACAACATGACCCACTTTCACTGCTGCTGCTTCTTCACAAGAGGGATGCACGCTCAAGACAGGGCTATAAAATAATGTATTTATGGATTATCAAGGATGCAGTGGGGTATACATTTAAATACTAATTGCATCAAATGTGATTTTTTTTTGCATTTGTTTTATATATGGTTCTTGTGGATAGTAGATATTTTACAATTGATGACATTATTCATTCACTCCACTGTCACACATTGTGGTGGTAAGATATTTCCAAAGGTGCCTTAGGACAGACTGACAGCCTACAGCCTTTCTGATCGCCATACACTAATCACACAGCCACATTCATAGGCAATATGGGAGGACGTGTAGTCTTGACTGCATTTATGGTTTAGTGTTGTTGCTTCTACAAACTGGGAGTCTACTAACAATTTCCTAGGGTCAAGTGCTTAGTAAGATTTTGGATGTTAAGAATGAGTAACACAGTGTGTCCATTGTATTTGTGTAGTGATGGTGCGTAACGCATTCATGTGCAGAGTTTGGTCTGTAAAAATGAGTTGTGCCATGTGTGGTCTCAGTGTGACTCCAGTTTCCCTCAAGGACCTAATGACACACACAGGGACACACAGACACACACACACCTACAGGGACACACGCACAAGCACTAATGATGGTCTGTAAAGATAGAAAAACCTCAAACACAAACATACTCTAGCCTTTAAAGCTGCACTGATTCTGCAAAACTGTGCCATAAAAAGAAGTTTGCATTTTTCCCAAACCACACCCATTCACAAACTAGTATGAGAATAACAA
>JAVQJW010404271.1:0-10828 GCA_036025195.1 Hypseleotris klunzingeri
ACTTCCACCACCTCCTCCGCCATAAGGCAGTCGGTGTTATAGCAGTTGACGCAGACGCATGGGGCGTTTCGCCGATATACATTTGCTGTCGTTTACGACAGCCTGCGTCTAGTTTGAATCCTAAAGTCTGCAGTCTTCCTATGGATTTGCCCATTTCAAATTGATCATACACTTGAGGTCCCTTTTCTTGTCTTCTACAGATGTGTTTGAAGTTGAGTTGGTTACATGATGTAATGTAGCAACCAGGACAGAGATGGGGGCAGGTGATGAAAACATGGCACATAAAAGCTGCACACTGTCACATATACACACTGCTTGGGGCCAGGAGATCAGTGCCTCTGTCTTTGAGGCACTTGAAAGTCATTGCATCTGAACCTGACACATCCATAACACACAGATGCACAGGGCCACACACCTGCTGCCAGTTACAGTGGGCAAATAACAATAAGACAACAAAACAAGAATCAGGTGTGCTTTTGACTTACAAAGGTTTGTGTATACACAGACTGTCAGTGGGTACCTGGGTAGGCAGGTGGTGTCGCCTGTTGCTTAGTGATTACCAACTCCATTACCTCTTCAACAAGGTGTGCAGATTATACGCTGTGTGTTGTGAGTGGAACAGCTTTTAGATAAGTACTGCAAAAAGAAGTAAAACATCTACTGTAGAAATGGTTGTTTTCTAAATCCGCAGTACAATTTGGGGCAGCATCTATCAGAAAGTCTCTAGTTTGATGGTTGTGTCCTTGGGCAAGACACTTTACTTCCTTAAATGTGTTAATGGGATTGGTGGTTTGTTTCTTAGAGGTTAGTGAGGCTGTTGCAGTGGTATGGCTGCCACACCTGTCAGTCTGCCCACGGTTGCAACGGGTACCATCACTGTATGACTGTAAATGAGAAATGGATGCAGTTTTAAGTTTCGAGACAAATTATGTCAACTCTTACTGCAAATGTCAAACTAGCATCTGTAATCAATGTTGGTAGAACATACTGACCCCTTAATTCATTCTTTAGTCTTTTGCCTCTTGCCTTTTTAGATTACCATCAGTAGTCCTAAATGAGCTGGGCACACATTGATTTAGTGTAAAATCCAGAGCACAACATTACGTCATGGTCAGTGTGTGTTCCTCCCCTGATATACACACAGATCCAGATATACAGTGCAGCCAGCCATAGGTGTCGGCTGTAATAACCAAGAAGCTATTACATGAGTTTGCAAAGAAGAACCTCCCTGATTCCATGTATTCTCACTGATTGGTAAATAGACAGATGGGCCGATAAACAGGCACAAGCTGTTAAGCACCCCTCGCCCTGTTGTTTTCCCAGCGCTTAGACATGTAGCTGCTTCTAAACTTGATTCACTTTATTACCAACATCTTATTTTCTCAGATATAGACTCCATTCAAATCCACGCCCTTTTCTTCTATTCTTCTCTTCCTCTGTATAATGCCCGAGTGATAGTGGAAAAAGGTGATTTATGGTCTCTGGCTGTTGGCTCTAAATGGGATGTTTTATTCAGCGGTGGGAGAAAGTGCTTGTGCGTTTTTCCCTATACTCTCAAGAGCCCTGCATTAAAACACTATTCAATGTACACACACACGCTCAGTGCAAAAGGAAGTGATTGACAGGCCAAAATTGATGTTTCCGGTTCCATTGAGAAGCAGCATTTAGTCACGTTCAGACAGACCGCCTTTCTGAACAAAGTCTGAAAAAATAATAGCGACTTCTGCTTAACTATTGTGTGTGTTTAAAAGTCAAGGGGACCCCAGTGGGTTGCATTTCACTGCTGTTGTCAGCTCATAGTGACAGTTGAGGCAGAAATAAAACTCTGTCTGTCTCTGCAATCCTTTAAATTGTATTGTGTACCCATATGGGCAGTTTTGAGGCATTTAAAAAAAAGATTTAATATGTTTGTGTGGGTTTGTGCCAATGTAAAAAATGCAATGAGAACCCCAGTGTGAATATTCATTAGATGAGAAGCAGTGACAGTTACCCATGTACCTGTCACTCATAGTCTCAGGTGGATACTGCCTGCCTGGCGTACAGCGCACACACACGTCTTTGAATAGATCCTGTGATTTGATTTATTCCGCCTTGGGGTAAATATATTTGCTCATTTTTGTTGTTTTGCTTCACATTCAAGTTTATATGAATGTGCTGCTTGAGGAAAGAAATGATTTATTTATGGCATTGCGCAGAAGCCACGGTGTAAACAAGATGGACTCCACTCCGTTTATGACCCTGACTTGATGTTCGCTGTCCCAACCTCTCTATTTTAATTTCGGATTCAGACAGGTGTGCTAAACATGACTTATCCCTCACCTAAGCACCAACAGTTGGTCTCTATAATTGAAGTGCTGTGTTTATTTGACTGTGTGCGCCTATGCTTCTATGGCCGTTTCCAAACAAAATAAAATATACTGTATAGCCACCAGAACTAATTCTCCCTTTACATTGTGTGAAGAGAGGAAAGACAAGTCAGGCTATAGCTCAGAGTGCAGTGGTAAACACGGCAGGTGAAACAATGCCGAGAGCTTGAAACACTCCCTTAGCTCCCACCACCAATATTCACATCGTTTTCATTTTCCACAAGACTTCCTGATGGCCATGCACGTGAAGAAAGAGAATATAGAATTAGAACTGCAATGCTAAGGACTGAATGTCTTGTAAGTCTAATAAAAGATGAGTTACAGTTGGTAGTAAGGTAATTATGTGGAACCAGAAGTATTCATATAGATTGTAAAAAAGATCTTTCAGTTCAGGGGTAAATTCACAATCCATTAAGACACAAAGCTTTTAATACACTACAACAAACTGAGAATTTAAATCAAATTATTTACTGTCAATTGAATGGGAGAAATGTAGATTGAAGTTTTTGGCTTTTTTCCCAAAATGTTGAATTTGAATAAATAGTATGTAGGTAGTTGTTTGTCCATTTGTCCTTAAAATGTGATTTTCCAATATCTCAACAGAAAAAAAAACAGTTTTTGTCCTTAAATCCTACAAGGTAATTGGTGAAGTTATGCTGTGTAGATCTCACTATGGCACTATAAGCCTTAGTCCATTAATTTTAACTCAACAGAGTGAAGACAGGTAGCCATCCTCTCATCAAATGAACAGCCCATGGCAATAAATTCAGCAGCTCCCACATACATGCTTCTGTTACATGCACAACTGTCCCAACGCTTTCATGACCCTTAGAAATAACCACTGGTACTTATTAATATGAAGGAGAAACAGGAGAAAATATGTATTTAAAGTTACACCAGATACGAGAGCACAGGCATTCAAAGAACTAACTTGCATTGGCGCTTCACTTAAGTATTCCTCCTCATCTGTTAATAGTAAAGCCACCTCATCTCCAGTAAAGGTAAAAGAAAAATACCTGAATAATACTAAATAATAATACATTTAATAATACTAATAAAAGCATACCAAGATGTCAATATTATTTTGTGGTAGGTTTCTGACTTTGTGGCGACAGTTTTAGGACTATAAAGATATATAAGCTCTATCTATTAAAGTGATTAATAAGTTTTCATCCTGGAAAAAAAGTGTTTCTTTGAATATTGTCATATTTTATAATGGATAAAGTAAACCATAGTTGACCAACGCTTTATGTGACCTGAAGCAACATAGAGATAAAACAGGACTAACTGTGAAATAGCCCAGCAATCACTAAAGCTTTGTTTCTTGATGTCCCCAGTCTCCTGTCAGTCTGTGATGTGGGACTCTTTACCCACATTCAGCCGCCGCTATCGTCTGTGCAACTGAGTGATGCAGTCTTCAGATAGCAGTGCGTCTCAGATGAAAGAGCTTAAGATGTGTGGATTTATCTGTTTTTGAGAGACAGAATCAAACAGATAGTGCGAGATAATGAGAGGCATGAGGTAAAGTGAGTCCTTCTGCACCCCTCCTTCATGCACCCGCAGTCCTGCCTGTGGTGTCTGTGGGTGTGTTGGACAGACACAATGGCTTGTTTATAGGCAGATTAATTGCCTTTATGGCCTTGTTTCTCTCGGTAAATGGCACTGGGTGTTTTAATGAACACCCATGCTGCCTTTCTGTCTGCCTCATCAGCCTCCCGTACTACTCCTGCTGCTGCTTTGTCGAATGCTGCCAACTTTGTTCTAGAGCGTGCCATGGCTAATGTTCAACGCAGGTGAGTGCCTCCACTGATGTGTGTGCTACTGTATATGTGTGTGTTGTTTTTAGAGGCCTGGTGCTGGTGGGTGGTGCTGTACAGGCCAACAGGGCCGAGGGCGACCAGTAGATAAGTGGAGCGTGACTTTAATCATTTCCCACTGCGCTGAGGAGCAGTAAACCAGGCTCTCCACCGCATGCAGCCACTGCCATAGACAAAAAGATGCCTAGAAGTACTTTTACAAGAAGGAGATAGACGGATAACTTTGAGAAAAGGCGAACTTGCATTTGGTTAAGAACATCAGGAATTTTGGGAGTTTGTACCCAGCAAGTGCTCCAAATATTTTTCCACATGCCAAACTAAAAGGAGCACCCAACCCTCAAGAACTACCTCTTTGAATATTTGACTAAACTGTTATTACATAACAGTTTATTTGACACTACCTTTCTTTCCTACTACTGTATATCACCTATAATGCCCAAATGCCTGTTTCCCCCAGTTTGTGCTTTTTACTTGCTTCTTCAGCCGCTCTTCCATTAATCAGGTCTGAAGCTTTCTCTTTCCTTTTTCTTTCTACTTCATTAAATCCAAAGCAGCAGTGAAGCACTGTTAATGGACAGTCTCAGCTTTATCCCGCAACTCATGCCAGACCATAGTTGTTGGTAGGTCAGTGTATGGCTATTCAAAACAATATGACATGGATACATGGATTTAAAAGTTTACTACACATCTTGCAGCAGTCATCTTTAACTAAACTTGTGAAATAAAGTCCAAAAGAGCAGAAGAGTCCCCAGGGAAGCTTGTTTTCCCTTAGTCTGCATGTCTTTTACTGCGTCTCCCTAGCAAACTTTACTGTCTTATTAGCCAACAATTCCGCCCTTTTATTTTAAAGCCCAATAAAAGTGACTTTATAGTGGCATACACTTAACTTTAGCTTTTTGCATATACTATACAGCTCTGGGGCCGTGCGCTGCAGTGGGTGGGGTTCTGCTTTGTTGCTGTGAAGGGCAGGTAGTATTGAGTAGTGTTGTAAATGGTGCTGCTTTACTGTGTGTTTGTTTTGGCATGTTAACGACTGGCTTTACGGCCCGGATTATATCCCACCAGGGGATGATGGTGACTACAAAGCAAAGCAAAGGGACAGGAAATGCTACCGACAATATATTTTCCATCCAAAATGCACTGGAAAAAACAACCCATTCTATGGATCACTAAATAATATTGATTCATAAACCTATAAAATAATGGTTCTCTTTCACAATACGAGAATTTTAGAAATTATTACAGAGAAAGAAATCACTTTAAGGTATACTTAGGCTAAACAGAAGTTCACACATCAAAACCAAGCATCAAGCACACATAAAAAGACTTTTGAGAACCACTGTGCAGATCATTTGAACTTAACTCACTTGCAGAATGTTTAAATGCGTTTAGATGTAACAAATACTTTAGTGTAACGATATGTTTAACTGTAGCTTTAGTTCTTGCTATTTGAATCAGCGACCTTGAAACTACACACTACAGCATTAATTTTATAAATCTATAAAGCTCATGGTCATAGAGGCTTGAGGCTATACCAGCTGAATTCCAAATCATTATAATAAGATTCCCCTCATTTTCCTCCAAACTATTGTCTACTGCTTATTTAAATGAGATGATAACTAACTGCATCTCCTTTTTCTGTTTCCAAACTGTTGAAAATGTTTCTTTGTATTTACTTTTTCTCACAACTAGGTCTTAAAATAGGCCTTTTATTTTACATAGATGTGTTTCTATGGATCATCCCTCCCTCCAGCGCGTCATTATTTGTATCAAGCTGTGGATGCCTGTTGTTATATTTTCTCTTTAAGGCTATGTTTAACTATCATCTATTCTCCACGCACTATTTATTTCACGCCTCTATACTGTACATGCCCCCTCCTACTGTATATCTTGACACTGTTGATCATTAGCCATCCCCCAGAGCAGGCTGTGTGTGAGAGAGATAGAAAGCCCAGTGGGTGTTAATTGCAGAGGCATTCAGGAATAGCAGGGCAAGAGCTGGACACTGGGACCCAATGAACAAATTCATCTATAGTGCAACCAGGTGGAGGAAAGTCTGGCCAGAAAAGGCTGCAGATAACAGAAGCTATCCTCAGTTTTTGCTATCGCGTGCTGCCCATACAGGTTGTGTGTCTGTGTGGCAGACTAGGGCAGTGCTGAAACCAATGTGGTTGGCGTCGGCTTGCTTGCCAAAGCACTCCAGGGACTACTGACTGATAGAGGCTGCCTCCTCCTCTCCATGTGAGAGCAGAGAGAGTGTACTGTATGTAATATAGCAGATGGTGTGATGGTGTTAAGACCAGGTAAATGCCATCATAATGGGGTCGACTGATGGCAGATTTGGACGAAAAAGTGAGTGAGTGTTCTACTATCAAGGTTACACAATGTAGACGGTCAAACCTTAGGCCCAATTAATTCAGATTGTACAAAGTTTTTTATGCATCTTCTTTTAATAGTGCTACTCAGAAAAGCTTGGGGAATGTCTTATCAATCAATGTAAAACTACCCACATTAAACTTCACTGTAAGAATAAATTTAGCAATACATTTTTTTCTATATTAAATGCAAAACTGCGCTTTATCATACAGTAAGAATGATTTGCTGTGGTGAACCCAGAACAGAAAAGATTAATAGTATTGAGTTATAGAACAAAAGGCTGTAAATATTGGGTCATTCATCCAAAATTAGTGTTTTTATTTCAAGTTAAGTGTGTGAATAATATGTCTGGTTGTGTGAGTATGAGTGTGCTATTTTCTAGAAGCTGTGCACTTGAGTTAATTGAGTTCATCAGAAAAACAAACACAGCTGGCCAACATAGTGCACAGTGGAGGAAGGCGATAGAGAGCAGCGGGCACCATTTATTTGCCAGCACATCAGGAAACTCATCAAGTATTGAACAGGAACTTAGAGACAGACCAGAGCCAGGGTGAATCGAGGCAAAACAAACACACAAAAGATGAAAGATGTTATTGAGCAGAATAGTTCACAGTTGGGTTTCTCTGTGTATAAAAAAGCGTGTTTAGTCAGACTATTTATATGTGAGTGTTAGCATGTGTGTGGTAGAGTGCAATGGTGCCAGGGACAGATTTACAGCACATGTAGAGCTGAGATGAAGGCAGGCCATTCCTCTCTGTCCGGGGCTTTGTGGCTTGCTGGCTCTGGTCCAGTTTAATTTCTTCAGAGCCTAGAGACCTGTTCTTTTCATCTTCCTATCCCTGCTGCTATCCCACAGCCAACTTAGGGCCTATACTTTATCTCCCCTGCCGACTTTAAGCCATATCACTTTCGGTGTTGCGCAAAATGCACCACCTTAATGTGTCCCCTGTCCATTGTAGCTGAGAGCTGGACCATGTAAGTCAATTTCACAGCCATTCACTTTACTCTGTCTGCTTCTGTCCTCAGCTCACTCTTTGATGACTTAGAAAAGTATTTGTTTTTAGGTCTTAACAGTTTAACATTTTTAGCACCCACTAAAATCAATGGAACACACTGGATACTTGCAATGACAAACTCCGCAGGCAATATTTTCTTTTGTGCAATTTTCTTTATTGCTGTTTCAAACTTTAACATTCTTTTATCTACAGATATATTAATTATCAATTGCAGTTCACTGGAGCCAGCACCACTAACTATAGGCTAGTTAGTAGTAGGGCTGCATGATTTTGAAAAAATACTGTTATCTAATTGTGATTTTTATGATAGATTGCAATTGCGATTAGTTATGTGGTATTGTTTTTAAAGGCAAGATTTTGCTAATGTGACCATTAAAATTTGCAATTTCGATTAAATTATGATTCTTGGTAATGGTAACACAAGGAGGACATGCAGACTTTATCTAGAATTATTACATCTTCTGTGATAAAGGAACAAGCATCTATTAAAATCTGTTTGGATGTGAAAAGGTCCAAAATTGACAAGATTGTACAATAACACAAAAAAAAATGTGTTATAGATTTTAAAATGCTGAATCAATCAATAACGCTTTGAAAACAATATAAAAACATATAAAGCTGCACTCTGAAGTGCTGTATCATAGAAATAAAGGGCAGAAGGCGGTTTTTAATGTGCTGCCTTATGTTCTGCATCTCAGTATCCTTACTGTGTACTGGGCACATAGAGGTGATAGTTACAGCCCAGAGGTACACATTCCTTTCTGTTTAAATAGACTTTATGCGGCTTGTTTTTTTTTATGGGTTATCTTTGTTTTTTAACCTCCTTACCTCCACAATCACATCTTTAAAAATTAACAGCTTGCAGCTACTTTGAATAAATTTTGTACAGTATGTGCTTCATAAATGCACAGAATAGTTTCTGCTGTTCCAGATAGTGTCCCTTTATACTGCCACAGTAAATGGGCTCAGAGTATAAGATGAGGAGCTTGTTGTCTTTGCTCCAGGAGTCGTAGTGCTGCTGGTAAAGTTTAGTTACTCTTTTTTTCCTCTATAAGTGGTGTTTAATGCACTTAGTTGGGTTGAGTGTTATTAACCCTGTGGATAATGGAACTATACACCCATCAAACAATAATAGATGAGATAGCCTTGTCCATTAGTCCCAGCTTTATATTTACTAAATTATTATTTACCTATTATCTACAACAGAAAAATATTGCTCATGAAAAACAGCCTAATAAATTGGACGAGAAATATCCTATTTAGCTTTAACTTGAATCTCTTGTTCATTCCCTACGTCTGAACCCATATAATTGGAAAAAATGTAATGTATGAAAATCATCTACAATAATTCAATGATCGAAGAATTTAATTCTATTCATATACAGCTCATAATGTTGTGACATTTAGTAGGTTCTATAATGATGTGATGAAGACAGAAGCCTAGTAGATTTAATTCAAAACGCTTCACTTTACACTGTAGTGTTGTTGCAATGTACAGAAACTGAATAGTGTATCATTTCTATGTATAGAGCTTTTGTGTTCACTGACTCCTGAGTTTTAGTTTTCTTATGGTCTTGCCAATGTATGCTAGCCACTACTCCACCATAAATTCACCGGCACATGCTCTCACACGATCAATACAGTCCTGCTTGGCACTGCCATAGCCCAAAATGACTATAGATTTTCTGTCCACTCTGGCACTAATTTATGCAAACCTCTAATTTATATTGAGACAGTTATTCATACTTTGGCTTATGGATGGGATTTCACATTTGATTCAGTTTTAGAATCAAAAGACATAGAGGCCCCACAAGACTATATCACATGCACAGCTTGTTTGGTAAACACCAAAATGTATACAGTTTATTCAAAATCAATATCTCTCATTACTGTTGTTGTAAATGTCCTGCTGAAGTCAGGGGTTTGTTTAGGGGCTAAATAATGAGCAATGTTGGAATTTTCATTTTGCAAGCACATTTGTTTAAAGTTAATCAAAGGTATAACTGAAAAGAAAAGTGATTATTGAAAGTTATTGAAATAATTGTCAACTAATGTAGTAACTGAGTAATTATTAACTATACAGACTCTAAAATATCCCATTTTGGTCTGGACCTTGTTGGTCTGTAAATATGCTATATTCAGAAGTTTTCAGATGGCTTAGGATTTACACACTTTTGCTGTTCGATTATGAATTGGTTAATCAAAAATATAGTTGATCGATTTGCAAAATAATCATTTTCTACAGCCCTATTTCATTCATTTTTTCTTTCTATTCCTGTTAGTCCACCCCTATCTCAGCAACTATGGGCCTTAGGTGGGGTACACCCTGAACAATGTCCAGTTAGCCACTACGCTGGTACAGAGACATACACACACTAACCCTTACAGTAATCAGAGAGAACCCACAATAACCGGACATGGACTCTTACTCTTTGTGTCTTTGTAGAAATAATATGTATATTGGTATTGTGCCTTCATTTAAGGATCTTTATTATTTAGCGATTTACTTGTCACTTTGTATTTGTGAAGTAAACTAATAATTTATCTTACCATGCCAGTGAAAGCACCCTAAGCTCCAGATTGATCTGATTGGCTCATTCAATCTTCTACTGACTTTATTACCCAGAAACGCCTAGAGACACACACAAACCCATTCAGGCATTTTACTCTTTGCTCCTCTTGATGCCAGTGCTCCCTCATCCCTCTCTTTTATCTCTTTGACGACACAAATCTTCTCTGTGCATCATACTGGCTTTTATAACTTCCCAAACTTAGTGAAAGTGTCTGAAACGAGGCGAATGATAGAACGACAAGTATTTTTCAGTTTTAGTCTGACTTTATTTGGCTCCCATGGGGCAATTTTAGGATAAGTTATCTGTCTACTTCAACTTCACATCTCTTCAAACGTTACCCAAAGGAGCCGTAAGTGAGAATTCAAATAGCCAAATCGGTTTGTGTTGGAAATGAAACACTTGATGCCTTACCTAACATTTGGCAGATGTGCCCAAATGGAGTGGGGATGGCTCCAAGTGCTTTGTTTGTTGTTTTTTTTAGGAAAGGGGAGAAAGTACAGATAAGGTAATGTGACACAAAGAAGAAAAGTTGCATTGAAAAAACGTCTCTCCACATTTTTTAAAACTTTTTAATCTTGTTTTAAATTCCCTTTTTACATTGGATTACCTGTTCGGACTGCAAACTAACATTATCATCTACCAACCAACTATCAAAACCGTTCACCATCTGGATTACAGTT